>JASAND010013109.1:0-31047 GCA_030248195.1 Trissonchulus latispiculum
TTAAGTTAAATTAGAGTAGTTCTACATGGCTTCTTCCCATCACGTGTGGTCCAGTTCACCAAAATCTGGCATGGTGCCATTGTGCCATTTCATAGCCAAATTTTGAGATTTCGTCAAAAATGGCCAATTTTCACTAAAATGGGTCCCGTTCGGTTTTACATGCAATAAAAACACGTTTTCTATGTGATAAGGGATGGTTAAAATGAAGAAATTGAGCAAATTTCAAAACTTTCCAAAGATTTGCTATGTATATACGTATATACGTGTTAACCATACAAAATTTTAAATTCAATTTTTCCTGAAATTTTTTCAAAAATGTTGGTATTTTTCGATGTAGACCTACTAAAAAGCACCTGCTCTTTCGAATGGCACCGTCAAAATTGTTCTGGCACGCTGCCAGCTAAACATCCGGATGGGGTTTACCCCGCATTTGGAGTTTTTCCCGGGGGGGGGGGGGGGGGGGACACGAAAAGTTTTAATTTCTCCATAACGACAGAGCCTAGAGAGACAAACTATACCTCATTCGAAAGCTTAGGGCAAACCCTAATTAAATATATGTAGCGTCAAAGTCGTGCTAGCCCAAAACCAGTCGAAAGTTCTGGTCCAAGAAAGCAAAAAGTGGGTTTTTTCCGCTGACTATATTTTTAACCCTAAATCGCCCAAGACCCACCTCCCACCCTACCCCGCCACAGCACTCTAGAGCCACTTTGTGCAGTTCTATGACAAAGTTGATGAGTTCACTCAGGGCTTTCATTTTTTGATGCCAAATTTGACCACTTGAAAAATTTTATTTCTGACCCCAAATCGCCAAGTCCGAGCAGACCATCCAAACAGCAAAGTGGAACCAGTGCGTCGTAGAGCCAAAACGGATAGCGGGAATCAGCTCAGGGCACCAGAAAACCCTCAGCCTAAGTAAAGCCTACTATGGATCTCCCGAAGGAGGGTGCCGACCTGACCATCCAGACGGTGAGAAGTGGGAGCAGCCCAGCAAATTGGGTCAACCGGGCAGCAAAAACGGATGGAGAAAATCGATTCTCCGTCCCCAAATACCTAACATGCAAAAATTTGAGCCACCTATGTAGCAAATCAGTGAAAAAACCTAAGTTCAAAGTTGCACCCAAGATTCACCAACTTTTGGCCAGCCAGTACAAAAAATTATAGCGCGGCGGGAAAAAAACCCAGGCCGAGATGCGGGAAAAACATAACGCCAGTGTGAGTAACCCATATGAGCTAGATTGGATTTTAATAGCCTATCTAAAGACCGTCCACAACTACCCTAGCGGCTGAGCTTTTTGACTGGGGTGGTAGGCGCCCCCCCCCCCCACTTTTTTTCGGGTTTCCCCCCACTCACCATGAGGTGCCCAGAAAATGCCAAATTTTATGATTTTTTGTCAAACTTTCAAAAAAATTTCCGGTGTCGCCGGAATTTTTTTGGCTCAGACAATCATCGATGTTGGTACTGAAACCTCGATTTAGAGCAGTTTTTAGCATAGTTATAGCAGTATATGTAGAAACCAGGTTATTTTTGCTGCATTTTTAAAGATTTTAGACCACTTTAGATTCCGCCACTCTCCACACCCCCACTTTTATCGCCTAGAAAAAGCCCAGGAGGATGTATTATTATAGATCCCGCTGCCTCTCAGGCAAATGTTTTGGGACTTTGAAAATTTGGGAATTTTTCGTCCCAACATGGGGGACAGGCAGGGTCAACTTTGGGGGGTCACCCTGAACTACTGGAAAGACCTAGCCCACAACGGATTACAGTTTCACAGAGGATATGTCTCGAACTTCACGATGTATGCAATTTGGCTCTAGTACCTGTGGTGCGACGTGTGGGTGACCTGGACTCGGTGAGAAAAAACCCATCTGCGCGAAAAAACCCATATTTCAAAATGAATTTTTTTCTAACCATTAGCAGCAAAGGAAAATCGCATGCATTTCTTAGCTCAGAAGAGCCCCCTGATTAATTTGGCATAGATTTTACCTAGGTTCGACCTTCTATAGGTGGTCAAACTCTGACATGGTGCCATTTCATGTATTCCAATTTCGTCGAAAATTGCCATTTTTCACTGACATAGGTAGGGTTTGGCTTTAAATGCAATAAAAACACGAAATTTTCAAGTCAATTTGACATGAATTTTTGCAAAAATATTGATATTTTTGATTCAGATGTACTAAAAATTACCCGCTATTTCGAATGGTATAGTCAAAACTGTTCTGGCGTGCTTCCAGCAAAAACTTCGGCTGGAGTTTTTCCCGCCCATGGGTTTTTTCCACATTGGGTTTTCCCGATCGGTTTGGTCGAAAATTTCTCATCAACCGTCAGTGCTGGAGAGATGTTTTATGGCTCATTTTGAAGCTCTTCGCAAGGCCTCCTGGTAGTTATCGTTAGATTTTCGATTTGTAGCTTAATAAAGTTACAGCTAAAATGCGAAAATTTGGGTTTTTATTTCCTGCCGCGCTATACGCGCCGGAAAATCGCATAGCACTTGATCGATATCAATGTGCTATTCAACCATATACGTATTGGCACTACCAGTATTGTCCCATGTATAGCGCAGTCTGACTTATTAAGGCCCCTTTAAAGCTTACCTTTTTGGTAATTTTTGCGGTTGTGCCGACTTGGGCGCCCTGCCAAAATTTTTTCACCTCTGGGCGGAACAGAATGCAGCAAACATTTTTCTATGTGATAGGATGCTTAAAATGCAGAAATTGAACAAACTTCAAAAATTTCCAAAATTTGTCTATGTTTTATTTGTGGATGCACCGGGGCCTGAACTCAGCTTTTTACAATAATTTTGCAACTTTTGATGCCAAAAATGAATAAAAAAGGAACTAATCACTAAAATGAACGAAAACTACATTAATAGTGTTTGTACCAGATTTTCGTGACCTGTTAAAATTTTTAAACAGTTGAGCTACTTTCTGCCTTTCAGGCCCCGGCCCCGGTACCGGGGCCGCAATTTGACCCCGGCCCCGGTAATGGCGGCCCTGGTGCATCTCTAGTGTTATTTATAAACGTGTTAAACATATATACAAAATTTTCAAATTTCAATTGCGGCGAACATTATACAACCATCAAATAGGAGAAACCGAAAAAAAACATCGCCGCCATAACCGGTCCGGGGCGCAACTTTTTAACGGTAAGTGATACGGGGCTGAAACTTCACAGATATACTAAACACGATGTGCTCTACAATTTGCGCAGGATCTGCGCAGGATTTTGCGCTGCTTCTGCGCAGCTTATTTTACACTGTCTCCAGCCACTTTTCACACATATTATAGGGGTCGCTTCCGCGACCCCTATGATACATACCAAACAGATCATTCCTCGTAAATACTGCGGTCTGCTGAGACTTCCGAATAGACAGTTTTCCAAGTTCAATATACATACATAATTACACATATATATAATTGATAAATCTGCCATATAACACACGACTGGTCTAGCGAGCCAAATTATATATATTAGTTTTGGTCCAGCTTCACCAGTCAGTCAGCTAATAGCAGCAGTAATCTGATGGCACTTTTCCTGTATAGAAATCAAAGTAACATTACATTACATATACGTATATATATACGTTCTGGGTTTACTTTAAGCGAAAAAAAGTGGGGGGGGGGGAGAGTGCCCACTAGTGGGGGGGGGGAGGTCGAAAAGGGGGGGGGGAATAAAATGGGCTAAAAATGCCAAAAATACCGTATAAAAAGCCTGTTTTCTACATATACTGCTATAACTAAGCTTAAAAGTGCTCAAAAATTTGGTGCTAAAAAATGAGTTTTAGCACCAAAAAAATACGATTTTTGACCAAAAATTTCCGGCGAAGCAAATTTTGAAAGTTTTGACCAAAAATCCTAAAAATTTGGCATTTTCTGGGCACCTTAGGGTGAGTGGGGGGGAAGCCCAAAAAAGTGGGGGGGCGCCCCCCCTCCCCAGTGAAGTAAACCCAGTATATGTTACACGTAACAAAAATGCCAAGCACAAAAGGGGTTAATATGTGTGTTGGGCCTATGTCTATCGTTCAAATTCCGGTTGAGCAGACTGTAAATTACGTAATTCCGACACAGCAAGTTTGGGTGGGCGGTCCTATGGCGAAAGTTGTTCAGTTCGATACGGGATTTCATTTGACTCCAAATTTGACAACTTTTGAAAAATTTCATTTTTGACTCAAACTCGCCTAAATCCCCACCCCACCACAGCACTTTACTTACAGTCACTTTGAGCATGCGCGCCCCCCCTGAAATTCGTTCCCCCACTCTGGCTCGGCTCCTCGTAGAGCCCCTTGTGGACCCAAGTCAGAGTTTTTGGAAATTTTTGGAAATTTTAGTGGTAAAACCAAGTTTTTTGAGCAATTTTCTTACCCCTTTGGGCCAATTTTCTTACTCCTTGCTAGAGCAATTTCGCGACCCCTTGTCAGCGACTTCGACGTGGGGGGGGGGGAATTTCCCCCCCCCTTGTCCACCTGTGGGGGCGAGCCAAGTTAGACGGCGGATTCAGGGGGGGGGGACCCCCCCCACGACCAGGATTGGCCGCCCCCCCCCCTGAAATTCGTTCCCCCACTCTGGCTCGGCTCCTCGTGGAGCCCCTTGTAGAGCCAAACCAGAGTGGGGGAACGAATTTCAGGGGGGCGCGTCCCCGACCTCGTGTGGTCCCTCCCACCCCTACGAGCTGGCTTTCTCCTACGCTAAAGTACCTGGGGGGGGAAGTGGAATCTGCGGGGCGGTAGAGATTTCAAGTGAAAACTCCGGCGAAGCCGGAAAATTTTTGGAAATCTTGGTAGTAAAAACAAGTTTTTTTGAGCAATTTTCTTTCCCCTTGTGGCAAATTTTCTTACCCCTTGTGAGAGCAATTGGGACCCCTCCCCCCAAATGGAGGGGTCGCCAACCCCCCCCCAAAAATTTTCAAACCCCTACCTAAATTTTTGAAAATTTTTAGCTAAAAATTCCAAATTTTTCCAAAAAATTCCAAAAATTAGCGGAAAATTGCTAGAATTCGCTTAATTAAGCTAAAAATCGTTAAAAATAGCTGCAAATTAAGAAAATTTTTCATTTTTTTAACGAAAACAGACTTTTTTCGAAATTTTTCGCCGACCCCCCAAGAAAATTTTTCTTACCCCCCCCCAAATCGACTTTTCGCCACCCCCCTCCCCCTTTTTTCACCAAACCCCCTCCCTACTTTTTTCTGATCCCCCACCCCCACTTTTTTTCGCCAGCCAAACCTATGCCTGCGCCTCCCTCCGTGTTTCTCCACCCTCCACCCCCGCCCCCCACCCCAAATATCACTCGCCCCCCAACCCCTCACCCTCAAACACCTATGGGCCGCACAATTGCGTCCTACCTTCAACTTGAAATTAACTTTCGGACAATTACCAAAACCCGCCAAATCTAGCGTGTGGGGGAGGCCAAGTAAAAGTATATACTTCTTTTTGCTGGGGACGCCCCCCCAGTAAAAAAAACAGGAGCCGAGCCAGAGTGGGGGAAACAATTTCTGGGGGGGGCGGCCCACGACCCCGCAGATCCCCCCCGGATACTTTAGCATACGAGAAATCCAGCCAGCGGGGGTGGGGGGGGGACCACGCGAGGTCGTAGGGGGCGCCCCCCCCCCCCTGAAATTCGTTCCCCCACTCTGGCTCGGCTCCTCGTGGAGCCCCTTGTAGAGCCAAACCAGAGTGGGAACGAATTTCAGCGGGGGCGAGGGGCGACCCCCACGACCTCGTGTGGTCCCTCCCACCCCCACTAGCTGGCTTTCTCCTACGCTAAAGTAACTGGGGGGGGAGGGAATCTGCGCGGCGATAGAGATTTCACGTGAAAACTCCGGCGAAGCCGGAAAATTTTTTGGATATCGACCTTGGTAGTAAAAACAAGTTTTTTGAGCAATTTTCTTACCCCTTGTGGCCAATTTTCTTACCCCTTGTCAGAGCAATTTCGCGACCCCTTGTCAGCGACTTCGACGAGGGGGGGGGGAATTTCCCTCCCCCCTTGACCACCTGTGGGGGTGAGCCACGTCCCCCACAACCTCGTGTGGTCCCCCCACCCCACACAAAACTGCAATTTCTTAAGCGTAGGTTGGGTACACAGCAGATCCCCCCCCCAGATACTTTAGCGTAGCAGAAATCCAGCCAGTGGGCGTGGGGGGGGAGCACACGAGGGGAAATTTTTGGAAATTTTAGTACTAAAACCAAGTTTTTTGAGCAGTTTTCTTACCCCTTTGGGCCAATTTTCTTACTCCTTGTTAGAGCAATTTCGCGACCCCTTGTCAGCGACTTCGACGAGGGGGGGAATTTCCCCCCCTTCCCCCCCCCCTTGTCCACCTGTGGGGGCGAGCCAAGTTAGACGGCGGATTCAGGGGGGGAACCCCCCCACGGCCTGGATTGGCCGCCCCCCTGAAATTCGTTCCCCCACTCTGGCTCGGCTCCTCGTGGACGGAGACCAAACCAGAGTGGGGGAACGTTTCAGAATCCCCAGGACCACGTGTTGGTCCCACCCCCACTAGCTGGCTTTCTCCTACGCTAAAGTACCTGGGGGGGTAGTGGAATCTGCGGGGCAGTAGAGATATCAAGTGAAAATTTTTGGAAATCTTGGTAGTAAAAACTAGCTTTTTTGAACAATTTTCTTACCCCTTGTGGCCAATTTTCTTACCCCATGTGAGAGCAATTTCGCGTATACTTTTCGGCCGACGAGGGGGGAGGGAATTTCCCCCTTGTCCACCTGGGGGGGAGGACGAGCCACGTCCCCCACGACCGGTCCCCCCACCCCACACAAAACTGCAATTTCTTAAGCGTAGGTTGGGTACACAGCAGATCCCCCAGATACTTGAGCGTAGGAGAAATCCAGCGAGTGGGGGGGGGGCCCACGACCTCGTTTGGAAATCTTGCTAGTAAAAACATGTTTTTTGAGCAAATTTCTTACCCCTTTCACGGCCAATTTTCTTACCCCTTGTGAGAGCAATTTCGCGACCCCTTGTCAACGACTTCGGCGAGGGGCATTCCCCCTGTCCACCTGTGGGGGCGAGCCACGTCCCCAACGACCTCGTGTGGTCCCCACCCAAAACTGCAATTTCTTAAAGCGTAGCCCATCCCCCCCCACTTTAGCATAATACGAGAAATCCAGCCAGCGGGGGTGGGGCCCCCACGAGGTCGTGGTTGCCACCCCCCCCTGAAATTCGTTCCCCCACTCTGGCTCGGCTCCTCGTGGAGCCCCTTGTAGAGCCAAACCAGAGTGGAGGAACGAATTTCAGGGGGGGGGGCGTCCCCCACGACCTCGTGTGGTCCCTCCCACCCCCACTAGCTGGCTTTCTCCTACGCTAAAGTACCTGGGGGGGGGAAGTGGAATCTGCGGGGCGGTACAGATTTCAAGTGAAAACTCCGGCGAAGCCGGAAAATTTTTGGAAATCTATCTTGGTAGTAAAAACAAGTTTTTTGAGCAATTTTCTTACCCCTTGTGGCCAATTTTCTTACCCCTTGTCAGAGCAATTTCGCGGCCCCTTGTCAGCGACTTCGACGAGGGGGGAGGAATTTCCCCCCCCTTGTCCACCTGTGGGGGCGAGCCACGTCCCCCACGACCTCGTGTGGTCCCCCCACCCCACACAAAACTGCAATTTCTTAAGCGTAGGTTGGGTACACAGCAGATCCCCCCCCAGATACTTTAGCGTAGGAGAAATCCAGCCAGCGGGGGTGGGGGGAAGCACACGAGGGGAAATTTTTGGAAATTTTAGTACTAAAACCAAGTTTTTAGAGCAGTTTTCTTACCCCTTTGGGCCAATTTTCTTACTCCTTGTTAGAGCAATTTCGCGACCCCTTGCCAGCGACTTCGACGCGGGGGGGGGGGTGAATTTCCCCCCCTTCCCCCCCCCTTGTCCACCTGTGGGGGCGAGCCAAGTTAGACGGCGGATTCAGGGGGGGGGCCCCCCACGACCTGGATTGGCCGCCCCCCCTGAAATTCGTTCCCCCACTCTGGCTCGGCTCCTCGTGGAGCCCCTTGTAGAGCCAAACCAGAGTGGGGGAACGAATTTCAGGGGGGGCGTCCCCCAGGACCACGTGTGGTCCCTCCCACCCCCACTAGCTGGCTTTCTCCTACGCTAAAGTACCTGGGGGGGGAAGTGGAATCTGCGGGGCGGTAGAGATTTCAAGTGAAAATTTTTGGAAATCTTGGTAGTAAAAACAAGTTTTTTGAGCAATTTTCTTACCCCTTGTGGCCAATTTTCTTACCCCTTGTGAGAGCAATTTCGCAGGTACTTTTCAGCGACTTCGACGAGGGGGGGGGAATTTCCCCCCCTTGTCCACCTGTGGGGGCGAGCCAAGTTAGACGGCGGTTTCGGGGGGGGGGGCCCACGACCTCGATTGGTTCTCGTAAAAAATTGCCTCGACTCAGTTCAGCCACCTTTCACGGCTGCTTTCCATTCTCCGCCCTGTCTCTAAAGTCGACCAAAGAATGGACATTCCAATCCCGCCATCCCCCTGCGCCCATAGGTGTGTTAGGGGGGGGACCCCTCCCCCCAAATGGAGGGGTCGCCAACCCCCCCCCCCAGTGGCTTTCTCCTACGCTAAAGTACCTGGGGGGGGGAAGTGGAATCTGCGGGGCGGTAGAGATTTCAAGTGAAAATTTTTGGAAATCTTGGTAGTAAAAACAAGTTTTTTGAGCAATTTTCTTACCCCTTGTGAGAGCAATTTCGCAGGTACTTTTCAGCGACTTCGACGAGGGGGGGGAATTTCCCCCCCCCCTTGTCCACCTGTGGGGGCGAGCCACGTCCCCAACGACCTCATGTGGTCCCCCCACACACACACAAAACTGCAATTTCTTAAGCGTAGGTTGGGTACACAGCAGATTCCCCCCCTGATACTTTAGCATACGAGAAATCCAGCCAGCGGGGGTGGGGGGACCACACGAGGTCGTGGGGGCCACCCCCCTGAAATTCGTTCCCCCACTCTGGCTCGGCTCCTCGTGGAGCCCCTTGTAGAGCCAAACCAGAGTGGGGGAACGAATTTCAGCGGGGGGCGCCCCCCCACGACCTCGTGTGGTCCCTCCCACCCCACTAGCTGGCTTTCTCCTACGCTAAAGTAACTGGGGGGGGGAATCTGCGGAGCGGTAGAGATTTCAAGTGAAAACTCCGGCGAAGCCGGAAAATTTTTGGAAATCTTGGTAGTAAAAACAAGTTTTTTGAGCAATTTTCTTACCCCTTGTGGCCAATTTTCTTACCCCTTGCGAGAGCAATTTCGCGACCCCTTGTCAGCGACTTCGACGAGGGGGGGGGGGAACTTCCCCCCCACCCTTGTCCACCTGTGGGGGCGAGCCACGTCCCCCACGACCTCGTGTGGTCCCCCCACCCCAGTACCCCACACAAAACTGCAATTTCTTAAGCGTAGGTTGGGTACACAGCAGATTCCCCCCCAGATACTTTAGCGTAGGAGAAATCCAGCCAGTGGGCGTGGGGGGGGGAGCACACGAGGGGAAATTTTTGGAAATCAGGGTTTTCTTTTTGTGTAAAATACTGTGTATTTACACAAAATAAATAAATTTACACAGTGAAAAACTAATTTACACACCAAAATACACAGCCACATTTTCGAAAATTTTTGCAAAAAGTGCTCTGAAAAAATAGTTTTCAAGCCCTTCATATTTCAAATAGCTCTAGCTTTTAGCTGGGGGCTGCCGCCCCCAGACCCCCGCCGCTTTCTAATCATTTACCATGGTTTTCTGCATAACGACATGATTATAGGTTGTTTCTGCAAATACATCTGCTTATCCGGTTGCGTATAATTTATTCACGTACAGCGTGCAAGTATTTGTAAGATAGTATAGTAATATAGCTAGTACATACGATTCAATATCGTTTCTTGAACCAGGGGCGGATCCAGGGATGGCGGGGGGCGCCCCCCGTCGCGATTCGAAGGCAGGAAAATTAAGGAGAGAAAGAGGAAAAAGGGCAAAAAACAAAATTTCTCGCCTTCGGCGCGAATTTCCTACATTTTAACCACATATTTATTGCATTTATGAAGAAAAAGCTTGAAATGCATCCGATTTTTCGGAGAAAATTACCACTTTTGCCAGACCCCGCGCTGGAAACATTTTACCGCCCCCCTCACGACATCCTGGATCCGCCAGTGTCTTGTACATATATATCTTTTATCATAAAAAGCAGTCTGAGCCACAAAAATTGTTGCTGTCTAGCACAATAGGTATATATTCAAAACGAAAGCTAAAAGAATGCAACTGTTCAATGCGTTTTTGCCGATAATTTTAAAAATTTGTCAACTTCTGGGGGTGCTCAGAATGGGTGTTTTCTGTCCATATTATGGAAAATTCCCCTACAGCAATTAAAGCTTCGAACCTTTTAGTACGTAACCAGAATGTTTGTGAAAAAATTATTCCAAAAAGTTGGAAAATTAAGAAATGGTTTCAGTAGGCGAAGTTTTTTCAGAAATTAGAGTTTGTCCAATCCTAGTTTTGGCATTTAATGTATTATATAATCTTTTTAGACTTTTCCATTGCGAATTTTATTACAATTTACAAAATTTCCTCAGCGTCTGGGGGACTCCGCCCCCCCAGACCCCCCGCGTGGGTTCTTCTGCGTTACACGGACGTGTCCCCCACGGACGTTACACAAGTGCAGTTGCCAGAACTTTTGATTGAATGATCCGAAAATAACATTGTTGCAATAAAATAACGCTTAAATTTATTTTATTTCGTATTATATCTCAAAAACAACACTTAGATTTTACACAGCTTCAAACAAAAATACACACTGAAATTTAAATTTACACAAGATTTACACAGGTCCGATTTTGAAAAAGAAAACCCTGTTGGAAATTTTAGTACTAAAACCAAGTTTTTTGAGCAGTTTTCTTACCCCTTTGGGCCAATTTTCTTACTCCTTGTTAGAGCAATATCGCGACCCCTTGTCAGCGACTTCGACGAGGGGGGGGGGGTGAATTTCCCCCCTTTCCCCCCCTTGTCCACCTGTGGGGGCGAGCCAAGTTAGACGGCGGATTCAGGGGGGGGGCCCACGACCTCGATTGGTTCTCGTAAAAAAATTGCCTCGACTCAGTTCAGCCACCTTTCACGGCTGCTTTCCATTCTCCGCCCTGTCTCTAAAGTCGACCAAAGAGTGGACATTCCAATCCCGCCATCCCCCTGCGCCCATAGGTGTGTTAGGGGGGGGGGGGATGGGGGGGGACCCCTCCCCCCAAATGGAGGGGTCGCCAACCCCCCCTAAAAAAATTTTCCTACCCCTCCCCCCCATATCGTTTTTTTCAGACCCCTCCCCCCTAAAAATTTTCAAACCCCTACCTAAATTTTGGAAAATTTTTAGCTAAAAATTCCAAATTTTTCCAAAAAATTCCAAAAATTAGCGGAGAATTGCTAGAATTCGCTTAATTAAGCTAAAAATCGTTAAAAATAGCTGTAAATTGAGAAAATTTTTCACTTTTTTAACGAAAAACCGACTTTTTTCGAAATTTTTCGCCGACCCCCCAGGGTTTTTTTTTTGGTCGCCGAACTTTAGGCCAAATGGCCTCAACGACTCAAATTTTTTCGGCCATCAGCAAAAAAATTTAGGCCATCCAAATTTTGTTAATTTTTAGGTTGTGCGTTATTGTACGCATTGTTAAAATTACAGTTATCATGTATTCACGCGTTATATATTCAAAAATCGCTGTTTAACAACAAAAATCGCCATCGTCACTGTTTAACACACCAGAAATACTACTTTTTTACCTTAAAATGGCAAAAACAGAACCTTGTTAGCATAGAAATAATAGTGCACGACAGTATTAATGAATTTTTATTGAAAATTAAAACAGGTAGGAACATACGAGTATATATAGAGAGAACAAAGAAAGAAAAAATTAAACTAGCAGAAATAAAGTTAAACTATATACATATTAAAAATAGCATTTCTTTGAGGAAATCTTTATAATAGTAAATGAAATTATAACTAGAATGTGTATTTATAAGTGCAAATAGACAATGTAACTAGCTGGCAGCTGGCGCAGCCCAGAAATACAAGTGAAAATGTATATATTCGCGCCGAAGGCGCGAAAATTTTTTTGGAAAATTGCTGTTTTTACTTAAAAATCAATAAAATTTAACTGGGTTTTCGTCGAAAAATTTAGGCCAAATGGCCTCAACGGCCAAAATTCTTTAGGCCATCGACTCATAAATTTAGGCCATGGCCTAAGCTATGGCCTAAAAAAAAAACCTTGCGACCCCCCCAAGAAAATTTTTCTTACCCCTCCCCCCAAATCGACTTTTCGCCACCCCCCTCCCCCCTTTTTCACCAAACCCCTCCCTACTTTTTTGACCCCGCCCCACTTTTTTCGCCACCCCCCTATCCCTGCGCCTCCGTCCTTTTTTCTCCACCCTCCCCCCGCACCCCAAATATCACTCGCCCCCCAACCCCTCACCCTACCACACATAAGAATTCAAACTGCACCCCACACATCTCAATTTCCAAATCTTTCCGATAGCACACAATTTGCATAAACTACTACCCACCAAATCACCCCCCCCCCCTAATTTAAACCTTCCCTACACACAACTACATAACCAGTTATTCTCAACAAAATCAAACTCCAACAAACCCCTAATATATCCCCACCAACATTCATAAAAACCGGTCCACCTCTACACACATCCCACACAGATAAACATCTCTACACATTCCACTTTAACAAACACTTCTACCTATACACACTAACTTCACATCTACACAACCCAACCCTTCAAAACTACATATACACGTCTACACTTCCACACGCCCAACCCCAAACCTGACTCTACACGTGTACACGCACACTTCAACACAACCCACAACCTACCTTTATCCACATGTACACATGTACACATGTACACCTACTCTCCCACCCCACCTCTCGGCTCTACACGTCTCCCCTCCCAAAATACATCTACACATCTACACCTCTACACGCCCAGTCTCTCACCTACCTCTCCACATGTATATGTACACACGTGCACACATCTACACCTATCATGCAATCCCACTTCTCTAGCATCCCCTCCTATTCGCATGGACATGTACACATAAAAACACTCCTTCTTCTCCCCTTCTCTTCTACACCAAAAGTCACAAACCCACGTGTTTATGTATATGTACACGTCCAATCCCACTTCTCTAGCATCCCCCTCCTATTCGCATGGACATGTACACATAAAAACACTCCCTCTTCTCACCTTCTCTTCTACACCTAAAGTCACAAACCCACGTGTTTATGTGTATGTACACTTTCAACACCTTTCACACACACGTACACTCTCACTCCCACTCCTCAATATTCGCCCGCATACACATTCACACAGCTATGTCTCACTCATCAATCAGCACCTCACGCCCTCTACAAGACTATCCCTGCTGACAACATGGACATGTATATATTTTCTAGTTACTTTTCAATCACCTACTTCTCACTCTTGCCCTTTCACGCCAAGTTATTCACATGTACATGTATATTTAAAGAATTTTTAGCCTGTAGCCTTCTCCACAAACAAAACGCAGTACCAGACCTAACCCCGCCACAAAAAAATTGTCGTTATCAATTAACGACACTACTTCTCCACTTCAATCAACAATTTATTCCTTGAATACACCAACAACTAACCTACATATACATTATACATTTGAATTTGATAATGAAAATTGAAAATAAAAACGATATATATTTTACAGAATTCCTCAAAATTTTAGGAAAACTGTTGAATAATTCAAGTTTAGCCCTAGTTCCACAGTTTTCCTGAACAAAATAAGGAATTCTACAGAATCCCTGAAAATATCAGGAAAACTGTAGAATAAGTCAAGTTTCGCCGTAATTCTACAGTTTTACTAAAATTTTCAGGAATTCTGTAGAATTCCTGAAAATTTCAGTAATTCTGCAGAATTCCTGATTCTACAGTTTTACGGTGACATATATATAAAACAAAAACAGCCGATGGCTCGAAACGTTTCAAATAAAATGAAAAAGAAAACACACCACAGGTCCAAAAATTTTGGAATAAATCTAATGGAAAACGCGCCGGAGGCGCGAAAACTCGTAAAGAAAACTAAACAAAAACGAGCCGACGGCGCAAAATTTTCTAAAATAATTAAATGGTCAACGCGAGACTGGCGCCAAACTTTTTAAATAAATGTAATGGTAAACGCACCATTAGGGCGAAGCTGACCAAGAAATTTTTAAACCATTTTGTTGCACAGGATAAAATTTTATGCGCGGGGTAAAAATTTAGATGCGCGGCTTTAAAATATTAATGCACTTTGTTGCGCGGGGGGTAAAATCTTTGTTGCGCGTGGTAAAACTTTGGTTGTACGGGAAAACATTTTAAGGCACTTTGATGCGCGGGGGTAAATATTTTGTTGCGCGGCAATGAAAATTTTGTTGCGCGGCGATGAAAATTTTGTTGCGTGGGACAAAATTTTGATGCGCTTTGTTGCGCGGACGTAAAAATTGGTTCTGAACGAATTTGCAGTTCGAGTTAGAAATTTCGTTGCACGGGATAAATTTCTAATGCTCTTTTGTTGCGCGGTGGTAAAAAGTTTGCTGTGTGGGACAAAATTGTGATGCGCTTTGTTGCGCGGGGGTAAAAATTTTACTGAGCGGGGGTAAAATTCGCTGCTCTAGTTAGAAATTTCGTTGCACGGGATAAACTTCTGCGCGGGGTAAAAATTTTGTTGCGCGGGGTACAAATTTTACTGCGCGGGGGTAAAATTTCTGCTGCGCACTGCGCGGGGGTAAATTTTTCCTAGCCTACACATGTGCAGGAGTTGTGCAGGCATTGCCCATGCGTGATCAGGAGTAATCCACAATAATTATGGATGCAGTGGGTCAACAGCAGACAGTCTGGAATTTTGATTTAGATATTAATAGATTGGAAATAACGGTGTCTGGCTCTTATTTTTATTCAAAAGCCGGCTGCCCAAAAGTCAGAATGAACATCTTGATGGGTGCGTAATTAGGTAACACGTTTTGATGATTGAATTGGGAGCGGATAACTTCAAACATTATTTTACAAGATAAATCAAATTCAGTGATTATAGATTCGAGAAGAGTAATGATTATCTCTAAAAATAATGCTAAAAGTTTGGTATCAAATAAATTTGTTTAGAATTTCTATTTCTATCTGCCTCATGCCGATAAACAAAAATAGGTAGGATGGATCGCTGGTAAGGAAAAAGCACAACCATTTGAATGATGAATGAAAACATTTACTTATTCTGTGAAACTCCAAATGAAAATTAACATAACAAATTGATACAACGACAATATAACCAGATGGCTGCTAAAGATAGACTGAAATTGCTGTCTGGAGTTATCGCTGAAAATGTGCAGTAGTTGGCTTGCAGTAGTGCAGTGATTGCTTAATCAAAACCTGCAACTATATATATTTGGTCTTTTGACTTGTGGCAAATACTAAGGCAAACATTGTGACGCAGTCACCCTCCAAATTCCAATTGGTAGGTTTACTCTTACTAGCTGTTTTGAAGTCAAAGTCTCACATATAGTACATATTTGTTACAGTTTTACCTATTATCTTACCAGTGCATGCCAATGCATCTACATATCAATGTCAGATTTGTGCTACTTAGTTGAACTTTAGGTTTGTTTCAGTACCTTGTAATCATGAAGACAGAAATAACTTCCCTGCTGCTGTTGGCCGTCATTACTACAGGTATATTCCAGACGAACTCCAAGTCAGAATTCAGTTTCTGAAATATCTAACTGAAATGAAGAGTGAAATCAAGAGTTTATAATAGGAAGAGTGTGACACTCAGATCTTCCTACCGCTTGAAGCCTGCAAGATTACTATCCTCAGCTAGATGTTTCATGAAAGCGAGATTCTGGAAACAATATAACATTTATTTCACCAAGAGTTTATAATAGGAAGACTGAAACACTCAGCTCTTCCTAATAGAATAAGCTGGCAAGATGCGGCACGTTAAGGCCAAAACCTCGTTGGTGGTACCGCTTAACGTTGTTAACCATGTGGTTATATGCGTTTGAACTAACACGCATCTAATTGGCTAATCGCCTACCTCATGTCAAAATTACATGTATATGCGCACCCCCTCCGAGATCTCGGCTGTGGTACCACTTAGCATTGTAAAGTGTGTGTTTATATGCAATTAACTAAAATAAATCTGATTGGCTGCTAGCACAAGATTACCTTCTGCGTCCAATGGGATTCATTTTAGTTCAAACGCATATGAACACATCGTTAGCAACGCTAAGCGGTACAATCCCCGAAGTTTCAGCCTTAATGCGCCGAGCATCTTGCAAGCTTATTCTATTCGGAAGAGCTGAGTGTCTTACTCTTGGTATTATAAACTCTTGGTGGAAAAAATGTTATTTCCATAATAAAATTGTTTCCAAAACCTCGCTTTCATGGAAAAGCTAGCTAAGAATAGTAATATTGCTTTAAGAGATCGTACAGATTATGTACCCGGCCTTTATTACTAAGAGTGTGACGCTTGTCACACTCTTAGTTATTTTGTACTCTTGATAATACATAAGATTATGACAAGCGTACTTTATGTAATTTAAGCGTGACACATCCTCTGCACGCTAAGACCTACGTACCCCTGCCGCAAATTGAATTGCCGCGGTTGATTCGCTCTAAACGAATCTGAGGTTTGGGTTCAATCCATCGTTCACGAAGAAACATATATACATACTTGTGTTTAATAGCGTGAGTCAACTTCTAACGAACCGCAACTTTGTTTGTAAACGGATTCGTTTCCAGTAATTTTAAATCTAAGAAAGTTCTCGGCGGTACTGGTTTTCTTGTTGACCTTTTGCGAATCAATGTAATTGTACTAAATCTGTTCTGCTTATGAACTCCACCTAATGTGCTGGTTCGAATCGCATGCGCTTGTACTTGAAATGAATTTAGTTTTGTCAAGAGTACATAATAGATACGGTAGAAAAAGTGAGCATACGCTTGCATACTGGGTACTGATTTGCTGAGGGTCCACTAGGTACGCAATTGCGGGGGGGCCGTTAGCGTGCAGAGCTTAGCTCGAGTGTTGACAACAGAGAGCTGTCACACTGTTATATATGTATTATGTACTCTTGGTTTTGTCAAAGTAATCTGATTTAGCCTGGAAAACATTTCTAAACAGTCGACGAGTGAAAATTAGAGTTCTTGAAGAAACTGCCAGAATTTTTATAATTGTTGCTGATAAGCTTCTTATAAGCTATAGTTAACTTATAGTTAACTCAGGAATATACAGCTTAGTTCGGAGCTAAGTTATTCCGACTTGGTGCAGACGGCCGATAGTCATTCAAATGATCATGTACCGTTTGAGTTTGTCTCCCTCCATTGCATTCCTCAACTGTTTGCGGTGTGAGGGTTAGTGTGTACCCTCAATAAAGATTGCTTGGTTCGAGCTCAGTGTGTGATGTCTAGTCTTAGCGAGATAAGAGAAGAGAGATAATCGAGAGTAGGTGAATAAGCTGAATTAGTGGACCCTATATGCGCCCTAGGCGACCGCTCCCTATAGCTCCTAATGAAATAACCGCTGGACTAATTTATTACAACAAGCATAAAGACTCAGACAAACTCATAGAACAAAATACAAAATGTACCAAACACGAGAAACGAGAGGGCAGAGCCCACAGAGAACACTAAGGGGAGGGTGTTACCCGGCTCCACACAAATAGCAAACCCAACCCGACCCGACTAACCTTTGATTCAACTGGAGAAATCCACTGGCTGCTACCGGCTCCTACCCGACCGCCCACTTCAACCAACTACCAACTGTCAACTGCCAACTGCAACACCTACAACTAACTGACTTTTCCAAAACATTGTAAAATATGCAAATTACGCGATTATGCAAATGAACTAGTCGCGCCAACGCGCATTTCTTTCTAAAATCTGTCAGCCAGCAGGTAACATCCCACAGCGGTTTAAGAGAAAACAACGAAATTTTGTTTTCCATGCCAAACCCTGCCATTGTTTGCAAAAATAAAATATTGCAAGATTTCAGCACGCTTGAACGCGCAGGTCGGTGGTCAAGTCCACATTTGTACTCCAATTGGACGAGTTGAGCTATCTGCAGCATCACTGCCAAATCATGGAAACAAAAATTGAAAATTTCGACAATAAGGACTGGAATGTTTTAAACGGATTTCTCTGAAATAATTCAATCAATTAGAAGCGGTATTACACAAGCATTTTCAAAATAATTTGTTGTAGCCGATATTTTAGACTCTGCTCCAAGTCCTTTTGTTTGTTAGAAAAAAGGAGCCAAACTTGAGAAGTTTGACGAAGGTCAGACAAAATTTCCATTTTCTTGAAATGCCCAGCTTGTTCCTTCAGGTGCAATTTTCAAATACATTTCCCCAAAAACTTTTTCGAAGGCTGAACTCATCCCTTTTTTAGTCTTGCAACATTTCGAGAAATCCTTCGTTAAAAATTGATTTTGTGTTAGTTTGTATAGAGTAAAGAGTTTCACAAGTTGTACACTGCCCACTCACAGTTTTAAAATGATAAGGAATTTTGATAAGAGTATCACCAAACTGCTTACCATTTTATCGCCAAACCATTAGCCTCCAAACCTGATTTCCCCTTAAATGGGGGTTATTCTATACAAAAAAGGACCAAAAGTTCCTAGAGGGTCGAAGCCCTCCGAGCCCTAGGGTGGGGGAAAAATGAGGAGAGAAAACACGAGCTGGGAAAGTGGCTATTTTTTATATCTCGAGATTGGCTCAACCGATTCGGCTTAAATTTTCACAGCATGTACCCCTGCCCATAGGCTCTTCACACACCAAGTTTGAGCCCGATCGGTCCACTCCTCCCTGAGATATTAAAAAAAACTATTTCCAAAAATTAGCATTTCCCCAAAAATTTCCCTATTCTAGGTAGGGCGAGTGAAGTCGAGTCTAAATGAAAATTTCCTTATGATGCTAAAATAACTAATGTCTATTACTTGACTCGATAAATACATTGCATGACAAATGACAATTACATCAATGGGTCGTTTCACAAAAAAACTTAAACTACTTAACTTAAACGACTTAACTTAAACTACTTAAACTACTTAAAATATTGGTTTCATAAATAAACGGCTTAAACTTCTTAAAATACTTAAACGGCTTAGTGGCTTAAACGACTTAACTTAAACGACTTAATTTAAGTAGTTTAAGTAGTTTAAGTCATTTATTTATGAAACGAATTTATAAGAAGGTTAAGTTAAGCCGTTTAAGTAAAGTCGTTTAAGCCGACTTTTAATGAAACAAATGTTACAACAACATCAAAATGGTAGTTTAAAGGTGCTGGTCCGGTATTATCATATAAGTTTGAAAGACTGCATATTATTCAATTCTTGGAGTTCAGCGATAATTTTGATATCACTTTAAAGCTTGGAATGTGCTTATTGCAACTACGTAGAATACAGCTGGTTAGTGCAACTGTTCTATTTAGATATGCGCGTGATTGAAAACAATTTCGAGCATGGATTACTCCAAGTGTAGGAAAGCTAAAGAAAAGCGACCAGTTCCAGCTTCGAAAGAAACTTCTTCCCGAGGACTATCTTTTATGAAATTGTTTAAAGTGCAAACAAGCTCAAAATTTTGGGAAAACTGTTAATTTTGTCTGTTTCGCCAAAATTTTTAAGTTCTGTCGAATTAAAGCTAATTTCTCAAAACTAAATTTTTTTATTTTCGACAATGATATAGCAAATTTGACTAAACTTCAACAGCAAATGTGCTTTAAAAGACACGGACCAGCATTTAAATTGCTGTTTCCTTTGTGCAGTGTATTTAAGTATAATTAGATTGATGAAACTAATAAAATTACTAAAAAATTACCAAAAGTAAGTCTTTGGTAGGCTTAAGTGGGCCAATCAGTGAGCAGACACGCCTTTATATAAACTATTCGTATTATGGCAGCAAAAACCCGAGACTTGCGGAAATAAAATTATCTATTAGGGTTGCTCTCGCAGCCGCTTTTTGGCTAAAGCGATAGCTTGTCAAAGTTACAAAGGTGTAGACAAAATCCAGGTTACCCATACATTTTGCCAATTTCTCCATGACAAAATGCTACTTCATAATAACTATTGGACTGCGGTATCGAATGATGAAAAAGATGACTCGGCAAAAAATTACTTTATCTGGTAAAAAATCTCATAAACTTCACTTCATCTAAAAATCGTTAGTTTAAATGTAGACAACCAAATTAATTAGTATTAATATTAATATTAAATTCATTGTATAGTTAAAAAATGTTCAGCCACATTTGATGCAAGATGGCTTCTTCGCTCCCAGAAGTAAGTGAATACTACTGGTTCAAAGTTGACGTCGCCAAAAGGAATCACCACGATAAGCAACCATATGTAATAGTTTCTTATAAATGCCAAAGAATTGCTAGTACATGGTAAAATTGTTGTTTGCTAGATTAAGAGAAAGCGCTAGTGTGTTGCCATTGACTCAAAACCTTGTTAATTGTGTAAAAACAACCGGTTCTCAATTGGGACAACATGTTTAAGCAAATCAAGCTTTGCTTTGTTCATTTAGAAGGCTTCTTTTTCATTTAAAAGCTGATACAAGCTAAAATTAGACAAAAAATTTAGTGTTTGAAGTATTAACGGATTATATAAAATAGTTACGCTTGCAACGATATTGTAGAATTAAAGTACTCGTTGAGAGCTTTCGAACGATGTAAAAATGGCTTTACAACTCCCACAATTGCGTAAGTTATGAAGCTTTTAAAATGGACACTTTTTCGTTTAAGCCGTTTAAGGTGCTGGTATCCTTTTGTGCAGTGCTTTTGTGATGATTTTTTGAAACGCTATAACCTTCGCAATTTTTGGAGTTAGAAAGAGCTTTATACATCGTTTTAAAGCTTATGATTCGTACATTCATATGAGCCTACGAAACTAGCAAAATTAGCAAAGAAATAGCTAAAGTTTTTGACATGCTGACATCTGACAGGCTGAATTTAGACCAAAACTTTTTGAACATTGATTTCTCAAAACTGTAGAAGCGGCCAAAATTTCTTCGTCTGCCATGATATGAAGGACATGTGTGCCGAGGGACATTTTTTTGGATGTGGCTTAACAAGTCTCAATACTCCAGAAAATCAGGCAAATGTGCGGCAGCACGAAATTTCGCAACTTTGAGTTCAGTTTTCTCGCAACTGGAGACGTTTTAGCTCAAACCAAGAAAAATGTCCCTCCGCAATAGGGCGAATTTTCATCCAGGCAAAAATCAGGCAAATCCATTGGGTAGTGGTTGAGAAATCGATGTTCAAAACAAAATAATCGCAATTTTGACAAAATGGTTATTCGGCCAAATCTCTAGCTTAAAGGAACAAACTCCAGTGAATAGGCATTGATAAAATGTGCAATTGGACGACTTATCGATTGAGTATAAATAGATTTAAATTGTCCGTAAGATTTGGCAGTAATTTACAAAAAACTGATTTTCTCGAAAATCGCCATTTTTGGACCCCAAAAATCGTTTTTGGCTTATACTGACTTAACCACTGGAAGCAGCTCAACGGTTGTAAGAGCAAAAATGTTGAATTTCGAGTCCTTTTTCCAGCCATAACAACCAATCCGGTGTATCGACTATGTACTAAGAGAATAATGGCAAAAACTAGAAATTTCTTATCGTTGAACCTAAAAATACGGGACTGGTCCCAGAATGTTAAAGAGCACCAAAATAGTACATTTGGAACGTTTCATCCACTTTCATAAAGAAATAGAGCCTATAAGGTCAAATTTACACAAAGCGATACCAGCACCTTAAGCTCCGTAAATCTACGGGGCTTAAAAATGACTGATTTTGAACTGCATTTAAGCGGTCTACTTAAACTACTTAAACTGAGAAGTTTTTATGAAAGCAGTTCTACTTAAACGGCTTAAAGTTTAAGTAGACCTGTATTTGTGAAACGCCACTTTACCTAAAGTTTAAGTAGCTGGTTTTTTGTGAAAGCGGGTCTACTTAAACGACTTAAGTTAAGTCGTTTAAGTCGTTTAAGTAGTTTAAGTAGAAATTGGTTTCACAAAAACCACTTCGTTTAAGTTAAGCCGTTTAAGTACTTTTTGTGAATCGACCCAATGAATCAATATAAATTAAAAAAATCAATGTTTTTAGGACTTGCTATGCATCCTTGCCATTTCGGCACCTACAATGTCTATGGTATGTTCTATGTATTAAAATAGGTAAGTGGAACTTTAATTTAAAAAAACTAAAACCTGAAACTTCGGCATTGTAAAGCAGAATTACATTACTAATTACAAACTTACTAAGCATACTAAGCATACTTTGCTACTATTGTATGCTCTGCGTGCTTGCAAAAACTATGCTCTGCGTGCTATCGGCAGTCGCCCCCGCTCAGATTACACTTACACTTCACTTACACTAAATTCACTTTCACGCTCAAGTTCAAAAACACAATTCTCAGCAGTGGGGGAGTCAAATTGCTTGAGGGGGGGTCAGCTGATAGCGCGCACAGTATTGGTTTTGTCTGATAGCAGAAAATGTAGGCTAGTGTCATTACTCCTAGTCAGTTCAGTATGTATATATCCTTTCTGTAACTGATTTCCAGGGCCGTTCCAAAGTTCCATTGCTCTACAGAGTCAGGAGAGATGAGCACATAACCATTGAGCTATTGGCACACCGTAGCCCTTGTGCATTAACAAGACTCAACTTCACAGCATGTTGCCTGATCGTGTTTGCTGCTTTCATTTCAGTGGGGGCAGAGACAATGTGCGAGTGCGACGAGAAGTGTTCGGGAATAGGCGGCTTTGTATCAGTTCGAAGTGGAACGAAACGACGATTTCCAGTAAACGAATATCCATACTGTAGCTGTCGTGCAAATACAGTGTGCAGCAGTGACGACTACAATTACAACTACAACTATGTGAAGTAGAGAGGAAACGGAAACGGCTGCTGTCACAGTCTTATCATTATGTACTCTTGCTATTATGCTTAAATCGGGCCAATGTTTATTGACCAATAAATTCATCAGCGTTTGCAGTACTTACATTGTGTCTCACTTTGTCTAGTGATCGGTGAATATAAGTTGCCACGGATGTTAGGAAACTGTGGAAGTATCTTTCTTGGTGGTGGTGGTGGTCAACAGGCAACGGCAACAGTGGTCAGCTGCGCACAGCAGTGTATATAGAACTTTCAGGAAAATTTGTGTGCTGTCGGCAACTCAACGCATGAATGTCATCGCGACACTGTACATTAGCGGCATTATGACACTCTTTGTCTAATCAAAGAAGACAGACACAAATAGGTCATTAGGTTTGGCGAGCTATTCTCCCGAATTAGTCAATCAAAAGATGTCTCTGCTTTTGTAGGCCATATTCCATAATCGGGCAGATATACCAACCACAAAGTCTATTATCCACTGAGTAAAGCTTTGTTTCCACAAGAGACATGGGGTGGCATCCATTATATTTCATTTGCGCAAAACGTTATGGAGATAATACGTGGGCTGGGCCCATAACCTGTTAGAGATTGGAAGGCATGGGTAGTATTGCTTTAATAGCAGAACAAGTATTCGTGCATGCATCGTATCATGAAGTACAAAGTATAGGTTGAGATCTCACCCATGATCGATTAGCTACATTTTATTCCAATACTCCCACTTAGCTAATTGATCAAGATGAGAGTACAACTTACACTTGTATTTAGAGTTTATAGTATTATCGCTTTTTTAACGTACACTTTTCTCCCACTGAACTTTGATTTTTCTTACAGAAAACTCCCACTTTGAGTACTTCTTCAAATTGGACGATCTTCTTACTTGACCCTATCCACATCACCCTAAACCAGTTACCTAGTCAGTTACCTACCAGTTACAAGTCACACTAACCAAGTCTAATGTTATGTCCTGCCGCGATCATCCGAGTCTAACACTCCTTCATAAGATCTCATGGTGCTCTCCCATTTCTCTTTTTGAAGCAACATTTTAGCACTTCTCTATAGTGAGATATAGCCGTTTTTCTTATTTTGACGTTGAAAACTTGTCATGTTTGTAGAAATCAAATAATCCATCATTTCCTGTGCTACGCAAGGCGTAAAGTTAAACTACATAAGAGTGTCCATTTAAAGGTCTCGTTGAGGCCAATTATCCGTGGCATGATAATCTTCCACCGGCTGTCTCGTACGCTGCTATCATAAAAACTGTAGTTTTTCCGGCTACGCCTCAGCGTAGCCGGCTATTATACATTATTCTGTGTAGCTACGTCTCTCCGCTACACGTTAAACAGCATATGGCGCGAAGATAGTGAGGGGTTTGGTCAAGATGAAGATCCGTGATATAATACATGTATGTATACAGCTATTGTTCAGGATCCACATACATACATCGCTAGAAAGTTGAAGTTAAGGCTCCATGAAAATGTGAGCTTTCTTAGTGAAATATGCAAATCAGGTAGGAACCGGTTGAAGTAAAGCTCTGTTCGTTTTCTATCGTTGATATTCTTTCTCAGACGAGTTGTGCAGCAGTATATATATCTGGCCAAAACTTGTTACCTAATGTTGTTAATATTCAGACACTTTATTCGACTTCGCAAAAATTGTGGGCAACGCTAGAGCTACCTAAAAACTTTAATGTTCAACCGTCATTCCTAAGCATCAAAAGAGCTCACTTTGTTGACCACTTTAATCCCTGCAAATAATTCAATTATGCGATCAAATCTTTTAGTAAAGTTAAGAAAGCCAGAACGACAAACAAAATAACACAACCGTCTGATATATGATAACCACAATCTCAATATTGCTAGTCTGCGAAGCCTTTCTCTTAATAGCAAGGATTTAACATTAAGGATGTGACGATAAATACATGTATTATTCATGAAAATAAAATGCTAACGTTACTGCGAGAAATCAGTGTTAGTTCGAACGAAACATATTACGGAATCACAAAACATTTTAAGCTAAAATATGAATTACTATTTTATAGTTAAATCTTTCAAAAGCTGATGGCGGGCCGGACTGTCGGCCCTGGCGGCCCGGCCCGGCCGTGAGTTTCGGCCCGCGGCCCGGCCGGGGACGCGGCCTGTAATGCAGGCCTCTAGACTGTATGCACAGTCACAGCATCACTAACTTTCACAAAAACTTTGCGTTCTGCTTTTGCTTGTTGCATAAACACAACCAAATTTTTCCAGCGATTGTGGAGCGTTTACTATGCAAAGCTATAGGGTTGCCACCTAGTGCAAACTTGCTTTACACAAAGTACACAAAGTGCAAAGTGAATCACCAGGATTGTTTTTGAGTATAGCAAGTACATGCGTTACATCACATCACGTGACAAAATTGTGTTTGTATTCGTGGAAAGCCTGAAACAATCCGAACCCATCGATTAAGTAACTGGTTATTTTTAAGCCAGAAATTGGCTGATTGGCTATGGGTTTTGGCCATACATTAACACGGAAGTCCGATTCTGGGGGGGGGGTCTACCCCGACCTCGGCAAGGGGTCTACCCCCGAAAAGAATCAAAAATTTTAAGGGGGTCTGCCCCGAAATTAGCAAAAAATGCAAATGTTTAACGTTTTTGACCAAAAAATTAGTTAAAATTGACAATTTTTAGCGATTTTTAAGAAATTTTTTTTTGAAAAAATCGCTAAAATTTGCTAAAAATTTACCATTTTTGGTAAAAATCGCTGAGGGGTCTACCCTTTTTCCTTTTTGGACGAGAATTTCTCCCTTTTTCCTTTTCCTTGAGGGGGTCTACCCGTTTTTTGTCGGTCGGGGGGGTTTTCACCCCCTTCCATTTCCCCCCACGTTATCCAGTTATGGTTTTGGCTTATTGGCTATTGGCTATTGGCTATGGGTGGTTCAATGGTGGGGCATATCACAAACCTATCCACCTTTCCGTCCCTTTACTATAACCCAACCATCCTAGCTACGAATGCGGAACGGATGCCTCACAAAAAATTTAGTTTCAGTTTTAAAATATTTGAAATATTTGAAACAAAGCGAGCAAAAATCTTGAGTTTAAATGTTTTGGAAATCCAGTAAAATGGTTCTACAACCTATTGAAATTAGTTTTATTGTATTCAGTAGAAACAGAAAATGTTAAGCTTCATTCTGATATAAAAAATAATAAATTATTTAACTTGTGCGTAAACTAATTTAATTAATCTAACTACTAAAAGAGCGTTGTTTAGCAAGAAAGGACTCATTTCTAATTGAATGACTAAAGCCGTGGTTACCTTTGACAATCTTGCCACAACCGCCGTTGCTGCAGAATTGTCACAACGTTCGTGCAACCATTGACACAACGTTGTGACAACTGGCTACTAACGCGTTGTTGGAATTAGCGCTTCAGAGTTCGTTGTGACAACGCAACAGTAAACATAGGGTTGCATCAGACAGCAGTGTGATTTGTCACAATCTGTTGTTACGTGTAACCACTAGTTGCCATATTCTCCTTGACAACCATTGGAGACATTTTCCGTTGTCACAACGCGTTGTGACAAGATTGGCAAGGGTAACCACGGCTTTAAAGGACTTAAGGTGCTGGTTCGGGTTCGTGTATTTTTGGGCTTTTAAAGCGTAATAGCTGTTGAAATTTATTCAAATTTGCTGGAATTACATTAGTTTACCCTATATATAAAACATTAAAGAAAAGGCCGTGGTTTGAAAGGGGGAGTTTTGGCGAAATTAGCTTTATTCCGCCATAACTTGCACTGTGACCACCCTACATGGATGAACTTATAGTCATTCCAATTATCTCACCAAGACCTACAACTTTGCTCTTGTAGAGTTTTCTTCGATTCCTAAAGGTTTAAGAGATAACAGCGAAAATTGATTTTCGAGGTCCAAAACTGGCCATTTTTCGAAAAATCAAATATTGCAAGATTTCGACAGCTTTCAACAGCTCTGGTCCGTCGGTGAAGTATTATCCTATATTTGTGGTCCTGAAGGAGATCTTACGCCCAAAGGAGAGCTCAGGGCGGTATCTCTGCCGGCGCACAGCAGCGAAAATGTGAAATTTTTGTGAAAATCGCAACTAGATTGGTTAGCAACACTGATTTATATCAACTCATGCAATCAATTAAAAAACGGTTTTTTCACATGCATTTTTGAGACAACTGCCGAGGGCTATATTTTTCAGTGTTTTGCATTTTGACTTTCAGTTCGAGAGAAATAAGCGTCCAAACTTGAAAATTTTGACGAAAATCGGACCAAATTTACGTTTTTCTCAAAATCTTGAGCTTTTTTACTCGTAAAACAATTTCAGAAAAAATAGCCCTCTGGAAGATGTTTCTTTTGAAGCCTGAACTACGTCGCTTTTCGTGAGTTTTCCCACACTTCGAGAAATCCATGTTCAAAAATTAGTTTTCATGTTATTGGTAAGTCGTTGTTCAAATATTATGTTGTTCAAGCCATGGAGTTGAAATGAGACAGTTATACTGTACCTAGTTGTAACAAGCACATTCTAAGCTTTAAAATGATATAAAAATTATTGTTGAACTCCAAAAATTGAGTAAATACAGTCTTTCAAAATTTGCTGCAAATACCCGAACCAGCACCTTAAATACAAGGACTTGAACGACTTGCAACTTACTGAGGCCCCCGGAGCTGCGGACATTAACCCGAAGAATGCGGATAAGAGTTGTTCTCACACAGGTCATCGCACCATACGTGTGCTTGGGGGTTTTGGCGGATGGGTTTCACCCCCCCAGACTCCGACCCTACCCCCGCCCAGAGGGGTCCCTCACCCCACCCCCAGAATCCGGATTTTTCCGGTTTTTTGGGCAAAAAACGGAAAAATCCGGGTTTTTCCGTCGGATAAGTCCTATCCGTCCAATCCAACGTCGCCTTGGCGTTGGATTGCTAACTACAGCAGCGTCAATTTGTGGACGTTGCGCAGCAGAATTAACGGGGATTTCTGACTAGGGAAAGGTAAAGATAATGCGGACTCCTGGAAAGAACTCGAACCTACAGACGGTTAGAGGGTGCCGCCGGTGCTTTATCTGCGGATTCACAGCCTTGTGCCAGGAGCGACAACTCTAATGTTGACTCCATCTGCTTTAAAGGAAGGAGGCCTGCCCTTCATCAGGCATTACGCCAGAACACAGATCCCTGTTACCTTGCTACCGCAGTGGTACCCATTTAGGTCACTTAGGTTGGCTGGAGCCCACGGCGTAACCGTGATGGGCGCTTTGGTCCCTTTGCTCAAGGGGATTTGTAAAAACTTAAAGGAAGATGGGGAACAACCTAGGACCGTAAGATCGCTAGTCGAACGTCAGACCACTCGGCCGTCACTGTACTGGTTGGGATCAGTTCGACCTCTTTGAATTGACTCTAGGACTCTCCTTTGCCAGCTAGCCCAAAACCTGTTCAATATACACTGTTCTTTTTTAACAAACTTTCAGAATTGACTACATGGGCGGTATAAAGACACGAATAATTGAAACATCCAGAGAAGTCGAGGAAACCCCATGCTTTCATTTCCAAACTGGCGGTGGAAAATGGTGGCGTAATTTCGGTTGACGATTGTATTTCAGAGTTAGACGAGCTAAAGGTCGCAGAATGACGATAACATCGACTTTTGGCTTGTGCAACCGCTTTCAGTTGTACAGTAGGTAAGGAGAGACTCTTCCATAATATTCTAAAAGTCTTTGATAGAACATTACGGAATGTACTGCTTAACGTGCTGCTGGATTATACAATCATACTCTGTAGTTAAGTAAAGTGTGGTAACTCTGGATCCTCCCACAAATTACGATATATTGTCTTCGGCCTTCCCCAAAACTAATCCATGGTAAGATGGCTGTGTGGTCTTGTTTGTAAGTTTATCCCACGTTATTTTTAAAGAAATGGGTGTGTCAGAAGTTTGAGAAACGCGGCAAATAATAAAGCTCTTGAATAAATTGTCAGCTAGCAACCTGAGCTAAACACCAATTCCATTTATTAACAGGGTGATTTTGATAATTTCGCGAAAGTAAACCACGAAGATAGCACTATGTACATCATAGATATATACGTTTTTCGCATCCGAAAACTCATCACAACTACCAGACTCCTCCAGTAAATTGAATAAATAAATAGCTGTGTAATAAAATTAGTACATGAGGAGTGAGACGGGAAGCGTTTTTACCAAAATCAGCTCATTTAAAATTCCGAACTGATAAGTGACCCGATTCATGGCTTGTGCTCTTTAATAGTGGTGGTGCTTGCTGTGAATCATCTTTACCCATTTATTTTTGATCCTTTTGTGCACTGTTTCTGTCCGGCGGGAATATAGAAAGGAATTTCTCAGCTTGTAATCTTCGACTTTTAAGTTTCAGTTTCTTCTGCTTCTTTCTTCTGCATTCAACTTCAAATTCCAGTCATCTCCTGCAACTTTCTTTGTTGCCGGCACAATATCTGATTTATTATTCGCGAGAAAGATTAAGAGAATATTTGCCAAGCATACTGAAAATTTATTGACCTTATGTTCTAAGCATTTGCCTGTGGCTACACGTGCTCCCTGGTGAGAGAAGAAATTGAAAGAGGGGGTCCTTTAAGAAAAGGCAGATCTAGCAGGCAAAATTACCAAACTGTTGAAAACAAACATTATTTTCGAAAAATTGAATACAGTGCACGTTTCTACAACTTGGGAACAGTAAAACGTGTTTTATCGCTACGTATAGTCATCCAAGGGCAAATTAAGTTTACTACTCATAGATGAGACCTCTTGCTAAATTTATGTTTGGATTTCTTAGCTGAAACTTTTCGGAAGTTCTGGCAAGCAAAATAGCCAAAACATAATTAATATTTGACTCTATAAACTCCATGACCACCTGGACTAATATTTCATTACAACCCTCTTCCTACTTTTTTATCTTTTGCCGCCACATTCAGATTTTGAAATGAAACCTTTAATATTGAGAATGCTTACTAAAGTCAGCCAATTCTTGGAGCCGAAATGTGAGCGGCTGTCCTGAAGTTGACTATCCTTTTGAAGGTAGCTACTTGTCTGCCGCCATTTTTCGATCTCGAGACGGACTGAAAATTGAAAAATCCGAAATTCCGGAATTCATTCATGGAAAATTTAAAATTTTTGGTTTTTGCCCAATTTTATCGCGGTCAAATTTGGTTCTCACAGTCGATTGAACGGTCCTGCCACAATTTTTGCTCTTAGACTTTCTGAAAACTACTGCTGATTTTTAAAATTCCGGGTTTTCTAGAATTTTGGATTTTAAAATTTCCTCCAATATCCACAAGATGGGTATCATTTAAAAGCTCTTATAGAGCTCGTTTAACTTGTAATAAGACGAACTCGTGAAAATGCACACAATTCCGAATTGAAAACGGATTTTCCGGATTTTAAAAATTTTCTCAAAATGCCCACAACTTCCGGAATTATCATTCGAGAAGCTCTTGATGAGCTGGAACAAATCAAGCCAATAAGAGGCAACTTGAAGAAATGAGTCCAGTTCTAAAAATTCACGAAAAATTTCCAAGCTGAAATTGAAATCCGAATTTATCAATTCCAGGATTTAGATGCATTTTTCCAGACATTGAGTTTTCACCTTGTAAGTTTTATTGATCTCATGAAAATTTCTCAGAACAGTACCCGTATTGGTGAAATTGGTAAAAATTTTCCACAAAATCCGGAAAATCAGAGTTTTTAGGAATTCCGGAAATTGAGTGCATTTTCTGAAGTTCGTTCTATTACAAAGTTGTTCAAAACTCAATTTTTCCGGAAGACCTTTCAGAGATGATATCCATCTTGAGGGGTATTGGAGGGAAATTTTAAAAATCAATAATTTAGAAGCCCCGGAATTCCAGAAATTAGGTGCATTTTCGTGTAGAACTACGACGAGAAACAATGTGTATAAAGACCAGAACTATTCGACTGACAGAATCAAATTTTGATTACAATAAAAATTTGGCGGCGGCTCAGAAGAAAAATTTTAGAGATTTCCCGTAGATGAAGTCCAGAATTTCGGAATTTTCAAGTTTTTCCTAGTCTCCGATTTCTGAGGATTCGAAAACCTCATATGCGATACGCTGGAAATTCCACCTTCAAATGATAACTGAGGACAAACCGCTCACATTTCGGTTCCAAGAATTTTTGGTCAGACTT
>JASAND010013110.1:0-93806 GCA_030248195.1 Trissonchulus latispiculum
TGGAAGCTGCCAGATCACAGTTCCCTAGGGATTGGGGTTTCCGTCGGGGATATGACCTTTCGCGAGCGCGAAACAATGCCAGAACCGCTGCCATAAATCATCGTGGTGGTCTAATGTCGGTTTAGCGGGATGCGACCTGTGGTGGAAACGAGAGCCGATGCGGGTAATACTTCTGCTGCTGTTCACTCTACTACGGCTGGAACTGTTTCTGCCCTGCATTCCGTGGGCAGAACTGTGGATCTGATCAACAGGAGGCCTCCATCTCGCCACTTCTGCTGCTGCTGCTGCTACTGCAGGGGCTGGTCGAAGGACCACGGTCCTTCCCAGCCGGCCTCTGCAGCAGGCGTCCCCAGGTCCCTTTCCAGCCATACCGACCGCCCAATGGCGACCCGGGAGCTGATTGTCTCTCCAGAGCTGAGTACACCCGGCTTAGCGAGAGGCCAATTTGCAATAAATCACAGTCAGCAGGGAAACTGAATCTGAATTTTGGACGCTCTGTTCTTAAATATAAATGTACGTATGTTTACGAACCTAGTAATTTGAAGTGTTATTTCTCGAATGTCAATGGTATACTTAGTCAGAAGTTTGAGCTTTTTAAACTTTTAAGTTCTAAAAAATTCGATGTTCTTAGCTTAGTTGAAACAAAGATAGATGAACAAATAGATGACGTTTGTTTGTTATCAGGGTCAAACTACTACATCATTAGAAAAGACAGAAACAAGCATGGAGGAGGTGTTTGTATTTTACTACGCAATGAAATTAATTACACCATTCCCGCTTTGAGTTCTAGATTGCACTCAGAAATGATTGTTGTTGATGTTGTTTTTAGAAATGTGCGTGTTAGACTTGTTTGTGTATACAGACCCCCCAATGATCAAAATGCACTTGATCTAGTGATACAGGATTTACGTTTAGCTTGTTCCGCCAGGAATAATTCAAAACTGATTATTTGTGGGGATTTTAATCTTCCGAAAATTAATTGGGAACTACTAACCGGACAAAGTCAGAAGGATTGGGATTTTTTTGAATTGTCTTGCAGAGTTGCATTTAACTCAGCACATTCTTAGTCCCACTCGTTTTACCCCCCAAATATATTAGACTTACTAATAACGTACCCTGTTGATTTTGTGGATAATGTTGAAGTATCTTGTCCACTAGGTCATTCGGATCATGCTTCCTTAAATTTTTGTGCTTCAGTCTCTATGCAAGAAAAAGATAAGTCTTTTTCGTAACTATTTCGCTATGGATAAAATTGCAATTCATCAGATTTTATGTTCTGTTGACTGGCACTCTCTTTTGTGGTTTGGTTTCGATGGTTCTACTAACCCAGTTGAAGTGTTTTGGAATAACTTCTGTGTATTTGTACATGATATTATTGAAAAATATGTACCAGTTGTTAAATGTAAATCTTATAATTTAATGTGGCCGGTTACACTGAAACGCTTAGAGAATCGCAGAAATGCTGCTTTTAAAACTTGGACGCGAAATATGGATTTTAATGCAAAACAAGAATATGTTGCACTAACCGATATTTTTAATAGAGAATTAAAATCTTTTTTACGGAATCATGAAATCTCTCTTGCTCATAACCCAAACAACAAGAAATTTTTTAAATATGCAAACCAAAACTTAAAAACGAAGTCTGGTATTCCAACCCTTCAATCACAAGATGGTTCGGAAGCATATACGGACTCTGAAAAATGTAACGTCCTGAATAATTTTTTCTCCTCTGTTTACACCGATGATAATGGAATTATACCTGAAGTGAATCATGTATGTCAGTTTACTTGTGATATGATTATGTTTGATGTGCTAGATATCTATGAGGTTTGTGTAAGCTTAAGCCTACACTAGTGAGTGGGCCTGAGGATATTCCATATATATTTTATAAAACATTTGCTGCTGAATTAGCTTTTCCTATATACCTGATTACAGACTTTTGTTATTTTACGGGTACCATTCCACAGGGCTGGAAAGATGCCAACATTACTGCGATCTATAAAAATAAAGGATCAAAAGCTTCTGTTGATAATTACCGCGATATTTCTTTAACCAGTGGTGCCGCACGGCCTTTGGATTGTTTGATAAATAGGAATGTTATGAAGCATTGTGTAAATAGAAATATAATCGCATCAAATCAACATGGTTTCCTAAAGGGCAGATCAACTGTTACTAACCTATTGAATTGTACTAATAATTGGATAAAATCTATGGATTCTAAATTGCTTCTAGATATTGTATACATTGATCTGAAAAAAGCTTTCAACTCTCTCTCAATTCCAAAACTACTACATAGACTTGAGTCTTATGGGTTTTCTGGGAAATTTTTAAACCTTATATCTGCTTTTGTCTCTGGAAGGCGACAAAGAGTTCGTTTAAATGAATCTTTTTCAAACTGGAGTACTGTAGTTAGCGGTGTCCCTCAAGGTTCAGTATGTGGTCCGACATTATTTTTGGTTTTTATTAATGAGTTTCTTTTCCTTAACAATAATGATTGTTGTTGTGCTTATGCGGATGATATAAAAATGTTTGTCTCTGGTATTGATCGACAAAACGTTCTACAGAATTTGCTAAATAGTTTCGAGAAATGGGTGTCTGATTGGCAGTTAACCGTATCGATCCCAAAAACTGTTATTTTGCATGTCGGTCGTAATAATCCGAAATTTAATTACAGTTATGCAAGTGAAGTGCTCGTGGGCGTTGAAGGGTACACGGATCTTGGAGTTTGGATGGTAAATAATCTAAAATTCTCAACCCATATCGCTAAAATGTGTAACAAAGCAAGATCGGTTTTATCTCTAATTTTTCGCAATTTTGTATCTGATGATACTGCGGTGAGAGTTAAATTGTACAAAGCCTACGTTCTACCGATATTGTTTTACGCTTCTGAAATTTGGAATCCATGGCTTATAAAAGATATAAAGGAAATCGAAAAAGTGCAAATTACTTTCTGTTCTTCTTTTATTTATTTAAACCAGTACAATTATAAAACTCAGTGTGAACTGCTTGGTCTCACCACTTTAGAGCTCGAACGCATGTTTGTGGATTTGGTATTATTATATAAGATAATTTTCGGATATACTGTTATCGCTCCTTCTGAGCTTTTTGTCTTTGCTTCCATACCTTACGAAAGTCGGGGTCATTTGCTTAAACTAAAATGCCCAAAGTTTTCTACTGATTTATTAAAATTTTCCTTTGCCTGTCGAGTAATAGGTCCCTGGAATGCATTACCTGAACGCATTATTCTTAGCAAAAATGTCCTTGATTTTAAAGAAGGATTGAAAAGCTGTAAAAGCATACTGTGCAAGTATCTACGTGTTTATAAGTAAAATATATGTATGCATTTGTATTTCTGTCTGCATCTCTGGTACATATATATTATATACTTGAATAAATTGTGAATCTGCGTTGTCTTTTCCGTTGCTTATAACTTTGGAAATAAAATTCTTGTATTCTTGTATTCTTGTACAGTGGGTCCGGTGTGGGTCAAAAATGAAAGTCTTCAAAAGTGGTCAAGTTTGGTATCAAATGAAAGCCCTTGGCGAGGCGATCAACTTTTGTCATTATGCTACCCACAAAAAGTGGCCCCATCGACCTGTGGGTGGGTGCCCCACCCACAGTGGGTCCGGTGTGGGTCAAAAATGAAAGTCTTCAAAAGTGGTCAAGCTTGGTGTCAAATGAAAGCCCTTGGCGAGGCGATCAACTTTTGTCATTATGCTACCCACAAAAAGTGGCCCCATCGACCTGTGGGTGGGTGCCCCACCCACAGTGGGTCCGGTGTGGGTCAAAAATGAAAGTCTTCAAAAGTGGTCAAGTTTGGTATCAAATGAAATCCCTTGGCGAGGCGATCAACTTTTGTCATTATGCCACCCACAAAAAGTGGCCCCGCCGAGCTGTGGGTGGGTGCCCCACCCACAGTGGGTCCGGTGTGGGTCAAAAATGAAAGTCTTCAAAAGTGATCAAGTTTGGTGTCAAATGAAAGCCCTTGGCGAGGCGATCAACTTTTGTCATTATGCCACCCACAAAAAGTGGCCCCATCGACCTGTGGGTGGGTGCCCCACCCACAGTGGGTCCGGTGTGGGTCAAAATGAAAGTCTTCAAAAGTGGTCAAGTTTGGTATCAAATGAAAGCCCTTGGCGAGGCGATCAACTTTTGTCATTATGCCACCCACAAAAAGTGGCCCCACCGACCTGTGCGTGGGTGCCCCACCCACAGTGGGTCCGGTGTGGGTCAAAAATGAAAGTCTTCAAAAGTGTTCAAGTTTGGTATCAAATGAAAGCCCTTGGCGAGGCGATCAACTTTTGTCATTATGCCACCCACAAAAAGTGGCCCCACCGAGCTGTGGGTGGGTGCCCCACCCACAGTGGGTCCGGTGTGGGTCAAAAATGAAAGTCTTCAAAAGTGGTCAAGTTTGGTATCAAATGAAAGCCCTTGGCGAGGCGATCAACTTTTGTCATTATACCACCCACAGAAAATGGCCCCAGCGGCCTGCGTTTTGATCGGGAGCATATATAGTAAATCGACTACGCTCGTTTCAATGGGCATATCGCCGAAACCGACGGAAGTGACCACTGGTCACTACAGCCTATGGGGCCTATTGACCGCTGGTCAAACGGCCCAAAACTGCGTTTTTCGGCGTTTTGGTAGGGGGCATATATTGTAAATCAACTACGCTCGTTGAGCATGGCACTGTTCAAGCTCCTTGTATCCATTGCCGCATTGCTGGAAAGGGATCCTTTAAAATGACAGAAGGACAAGAAATAAAAATGCTCCTCTGGAGCATGAAAAAGTTGGTTAGTATGAAGCGTAAAATGCGCTGGTTAGTATGAAGCACTTATCGAAGAAAACGTTTGCTAAAATAAAAGTTCGAATAAAGCTCGAGCACATACCGTAGCTGTAGGTTATTTATGAACTATAAACCAAATGTATCGTGGATATGCATAATAATTTACATTTACAAACCGCGAATATGGGTTGTTCGGCGAAGCTGTGCCCATATTAATTCGCTCACAACCTAGTCCTCTTCTATTTTTTAACCTAGCCCCATATTAAGCATTTTAAAGACTAGTCCTCTCTTGATTTTGCAACCTCACCATCACCCATATTACTTTTTCATGCTCCAGAGGAGCATTTTTATTTCTTGTATAGGCTTTTTTGCAAATTCAATCAGTCATTTTTTTAAAATGACCCTTTTCAGCCAAATTTAGTTATATAACTTTTTGGGTCGGGTCTAAAAATCGTAGCCAGAAGTTGGGAGAGGATATGGATAATTAAGTCAGTAAAATAATCTGGGTAGAGTAATAAGAACGGAGTATGGGGCCAGAGCCAGGGGGCACCCTCCCCAACCCTAATAGGAACTATAGAGAAAACCCCAACCAAAGTGGCAGATTTTCGAGCCTCCTAGGTTTTCAAATTTTGCTTTGGCCGCCCAAACAGAGGACTTGTGATGGGCACTGGATATCCGGATAATTCTTATATCCGGGTAATATCCGATTTGAGAAAAATATCCGGATATTCGTGTATATATATACATTTCAGACAAAGCCAGGGTTGGGCGAGACCGAGAACGAGACCGAGACCAGGGTACCGAGACCGAGACTGGCCAAGTCTCGGCTTTTGAGCGAGACCGAGACCGAGACTGGCAATTTCAAGCACAAATTTAATTTCTTCCAGTTTTTGAGGCTTAGGAACAGTATTAGGGGCTTTAACACATGAACGTACGGTTTCCGCACCTTGTCAGTTAATTTTCGTTACATTAATTTAAAATTTTCGCTGAAATTTGATGTTTTCAAAAAATTTTTGGTCTCGGTACGAGACCGAGACTTTTGGTTGAGCGAGACCGAGACCGAGACTGGCCAAGTCTCGGCTTTTGGGCGAGACCGAGACTCCCAACCCTGGACAAAGCAATGAAAAATTATCAAATTTTCGATAAAAATTCCAAAAAATTCAAAATACAGGCCTCATACGTACTCTTCCTACTTTTCCTACTTTTTTGATTTTGGGTAGTATGAGGCCTGAAAATATATTTCAAAAATTTGTCTGAAAATATTTCTGAATCCATGGTTGTTGCTTGGTTGCATGTTAGGAATTCACAGCGTACCGAAAAGTTGACAGAAAAATTGAAAATTTAACGGAAAATCGAAAATTTTTCTTGAACTTAAGTTTTGCATAGGCGGATAACCGGATATCCGGATATTTGTTAACACAATATAGGCGGATATCCGGATATGAAAAATATATATCCGGTGCCCATCACTACAGAGGATACAACGATAAAACGAAATTTTAGGGCTCTGGCAATTTTTGAGGAATGAAAATATATGTAAGGTTGGGCCTCTGGCCATTACCGTGGAAATAAAATTTTCCAGCTGCGGTTTGTTACGTACTAATCCTGTAGGTGGATGATTTTTTCAAATTTTCGGGGCGATTTTTTGTTAAACTTGCTATAAATGGAAGTTACCAAATGCAACCAGTGTGCAATAAAGAGCCTATTTCATTCAAAATGCGTTTTCAGGGACAGCAGCCGAGCACAGTCTCAGCTAGGCTTTATTCTAATGTAAATTGCCCACGCAGACAGCAACAACGTTCTGCAATTTACTTATGTTCCTATTATATATTCTTGAAATGTTACTTTCTATTCTAATATTTAGTGGTTGCGTGTAAGAAAACTAACAAATGGTGTTTAAAGTGTAAAAATGTCAAAAAGTGGTGTTGCTAAGTGTAAAAATACAAGTGATAAAAAGTGTAAAACCCTGTTAGAAGTCCGAAATTTACTTTTTTACAATTTACAACCCTAGTCCTTACCAACTCTTTTTTCCACCCTTGTTTTTTTTCTCCAGCTACACCTGCGGCAAGCAGAAGTGTGTCTATTACGCACCGTATCGCTTGTTATTCCTGTTTTAACTTTTGCTAATGCTAACATGCATGTAATATATTTAGGCTTTGTTCAAATATATACATATATACTTATGTCTGACAGCGAACCTGAGTCTGAGACAAGCAACAACTGGAAGGTAGGTGTCATTAACGAGTCTCTCGTGAAAGTCTCGTCTGATTTACCTTTCGTGGTCTTTCTATTTTCTTCTTCTTTCGTGTGGCCACCGTCAGTGGCTTAGGTCTGGGTGTATGTACTGTAATTTTATCTGGCATTTCATGCTGTTTCAGCACATATTTCCGGACGCTGGTTCAAAGACAGCAGGAAAGAAAACAAAAGTGCGTGGTGTATAGACATTTTATTATGTGTCGGGGTATTCTAGGCACTTTTTCCTCGGGAGGAGGGCTTCTTGGGTCAGGGAAAAGGTGGAATGGTTTTGGGGGTGAATTTTTTGGATGATTCGTACCCCGGGCCTGATATTGGTGGTCAATTGTAGACATTTTTCAAAAATTTTCTTGTCAATTCAGATTTTTCTATAATTTTTGATATATACAAAGACAAATTGTTGTTTTCAGTTGAATCGAAGAGGAAACTTAATAAGGATTTGTAGCCATTTAACTTATTTTTGAGCTTCAAAATTCTAAGACGTCAAACATTTACAATATATGTATATACATATAATTCATCAATTTTAGCAGCGGGTCAGCACCGAAGCAGGGTCAGGGCTTGACTACCACCTGAGTGCATCCTTATTTTGTCTTCGAAATAGACATATTATTTAGTGGCCAAAAAGGCAGAAATTGAGTAACAACCTTTCGGTAAAAAGTTCTTGAACATTTGGCGTGTGTGCGAATTTTTCAAGGGAAAATATACCAAAGGTACACCCTCTGGTTTGTGGAGAAAGTCATTTCTGGGCCCCCCCTCACCCTCAAATATAATGAGAATCTTGTCGAATTAAGGATACAATTTTCGATTGCAGCAGTCTGGTTGCTTCTTGACGCAGATCACAATAATTTTTTATACACGATTTTTGTTTTGTTTTCATCATGCTTTTGTACGTATATTGTGACTGTGAGTGTACCCAATATATACCCATTTTAGGCTGCTGCTGGCAAGTCTGTATCGGGGAAAGCAGCTGCTAAGGGAACAGGTGCTAAGGCAACTGGTGCTGGAAAGAAAACAGCAACTGCCGCTGCAGGTGCAAAGGCGTCAACGTCGAAGGCCAACACTTCTTCGGACAAGGAAAATGTGGACGGGGCCAATTCAGAGGATCCTTTCAGTGTCTTTGACACAATTGAGCATGCCACGGAGGGCGGCAAAAAACGACTGTCCATTGAGAAAATCTATCAGCGACTGAGTCAGCTGGATCATGTCCTGGTCCGACCAGATACCTATATTGGCTCCGTGGAAAAGGTTACAGAGGTAGGTCACATATACATCGGTTCTTATTGATTATATAGACGGTGTGTGGTTTTTAGAAGTTCTTAGCTATCGTAGTAGTATTACAATACGTTATTATATACATCTCTCCTTATTGTCATGTGCAATGATTGGGAGGCAGCAAGGGCATATTGTCATGGTTCCATTATTATAGTTCTATCTCTAATGATAAACACTATAGCAAAACCCAGGTATGTTTGTTGACTCAGGAAAACGGAAAACTTGTTTGGAAAGTGAAAATGGGATTAATTTGTTTGCAATAATTTAATATATACAAAATTTAACATTACCTCATTTTTAGTGGAAATTACAGTTTGTAATATGTTTTGCAGCAAATGTGGGTTTACGACATGGATGAAAAGAAGATGGTGAATCGGCAGGTCACTTATGTTCCGGGTCTGTACAAAATCTTTGATGAAATCCTGGGTGAGTTGTGATTTACTTAATTTGCATGGTCTTTCGTACATTTTTGTCATAGTGTAAGAAGTATTATTTGCAGTTGGAATGTGGCTGAAAGAGACAGAAAGGGCCTAGAAATATTGAATTTTTAAAAAATTTTCAAAAAACACTATTCTACGTGTGACTGAGTTGTTTGCTTTTGTTTATCGACTACGTATTTGCCGATGTGATGGGGATGCGCTGGCCGCTGATGGTTGAAGTGGGAGTGATTTTTTCGGAAATTGCCTAGAAACGGCTATTTTTGGTGCTGAACAATAAATGTATCAATTTTGAGGTTTATTCTTTACGTTGAAAATGCTTGCCCCGCCAGTAAATTTATCAGAAAATCGTTATCCTGCAAATTATAATTTTTTCTTGACACTTGACACACACGGGCGAGAATGGATAATGAATTGTATTAATAGTGAGCATCAGTTGCTTCAGTGTTGATTTCACTGCATATTTTTGTGCTTTACATTTTTAGTAAATGCCGCCGATAACAAACAGCGTGACAAGACAATGAGTATGATCAAGATTAGCATTGACACGTACGTACATTATACTATTCTTGTATGAGTTGAATTTGGTCTTCACAATATTTGGCTTACTTCCCCCCCTTCGAGGAGCCCCCCATAAATTCGGACCTCCTTTGGCCAGATTTTACCATTTTAACCCTAACTTTTCAAAAATTGAAACTTAAAACCACCCAAATTTAATTATTTTTAGCTATTTTAAGCAGTTTTTTTACACAAAAAACCTAAAAATTTGCCAAAAAATACGTATGCCCTCATTTTCGGTGTGCCCCGCTATATATATCGCCCGCCCCATAAATTTTGGCCTAGCATTATTACTCCAATGCGCAGGTATCTATTCTATCCTTTGATCATTTTTTATTTTCCCAAAATACCGGCAGATTAGCGTTTAGTTCAGTACGACTTAGGGCTAAGCTATCTTTTGCAGACAACCCTTGCTTGTTTCAGTAGTATTCAGTAGTGCTTCTCCATACATAGTGTCCTTGGCACTCGTAAATGGGGATGATTTTGTATTGCATTGACTTCATGATGATTAATTAGTTATTATAGAAGATTGGATTAATCTTTGATTTTGACATATTTTTTTGTTTCAGTGAAAAGGATCAGATCTCAGTTTGGAACAACGGACGCGGTATCCCGGTGGTTGAGCATCAGTATGAGAAAATGTATGTCCCTGAGCTTATCTTTGGAACCCTGCTCACCTCGTCCAACTTTGATGACAGTCAGAAGAAGGTTACTGGTAGGTTTTCCTTTTTAGGTTAGATTTTATTTCATGAAGTAATAGGGACCGTAACAAATTGAGTGTATACAGTTTAGTATAGGGAAAGGAAACCCTTGCAAAATGATGGATATGGATATGAGTAGATTTGAAAAGAGTGCGCGTAACATAAATGAGTCCTTTTTGCTGGTGAAGCTTTTCTGCACTACAGTTGCTGATAAAGTAGGTTTTATTTCTGGATGGGGCGAGTGGACTACTCCGAATGTCAACAGGTTTTTTCAACATTTTCCATTTTCTGCTAACTTATGATTATTGCTGCTTCGGTGTAATCTTGCAGGCGGTCGCAATGGTTACGGAGCCAAGCTGTGTAACATTTTCTCCACCAAATTTGTGGTTGAAACCTCCTCCAAGGAGTACGGGAAATCCTTCAAGCAGACGTGGATAAACAATATGAACAAGGGACTTAGTCCGGATGTAAGTGTTTTAGGTTTTTGTGCCGATTTGCTCAAATTACTAAATCTCGATTTACTAAATCTAATTCTAAATTTTAGAATTAGATTTAGAGACTGATAGATAACTCGGGTCGAATCGTCTGCCTTTTAAACTGAAATAAGAAGGTTAGGCTATTAAATTTTGGAATATATATACTAATTTTAAATTTAATATATTTTAATTTTTTAACATTATTTTTCCGGTTGTTTTATGTGTGCAATTTCCTATCTTCTCTAATTTTTGTTTCCTTTCCTGTAGGAATTGAAAAAGAAGAAATTGACTTGCGAAATTTCGTCGGCAGGCGCTCAGGACTTTACGAAAGTCACCTTCCAGCCGGATCTGAAGCGATTTGGTATGGAGCATCTGGATAAGGATATTGTTGATCTCATGGCCCGGCGTGCCTTTGATGTGGCCGGCACCTCGGGAAATGTGAAAGTCTTCCTGAACGGAGTCAAACTACCGGTATGTCTTGATGGTTTTCAAAATAATATGATTGAATAAATGGGAAATTAGAAGCATGTATATACATTCAGTTGGATGTTTTGGTGAAATTTCCTCAAGAACGGTGAACTATTTCCTACTAAACTGCAATTCGGAGCTTAAGGAAAATACAGCGAAGGAAACAGCCAATACAGGAAAATACAAATGTAATAGCGGCGGAATAATCTGAAACGAACGAAATTGGCTTTGGTTTGTGTGTTTGTCCGTTTTAAGATTAATTAAAAACACACAACCCTCTTGTTGCACTGAAACTGAATAAAATTTATTTTCGTTTACGTCACGTGTTTTAATTTTAATTAGAGATGCACCGGGGCCGCCACTACCGGGGCCGGGGCCGGGACCTCATCGTGGCCCCGGCCGGGGCCGGGGTCACCTTGGCCTCGGTGCCGGGGCCGGGGCCGGGACCGGGGCCTGGAAATTAGGGGTCCAAAACGAAAATTTTCAAAAATTTTCTGGAAACTTAAAATGTTGCAATAATTTTTGATATACAAACGTTACTATCCTTGTTCTTATTAATATCGGCGTGAAAACAAACGATTTGTAACACTTTTTGACTTTCGAAAATTCAAAATGTTGGTCAAAAAATGTCAAAAATTCACAAAATTTTGCTAATTTTTGGCCCCGGTCGGTACCGGGGCCTGACCACCGGGGCCGGGGCCTGACTACCGGGGCCGGGGCCGGAGCCGGGGCCTGGCCCCGGAGCCGGGGCCGGGGCCAGGCCCCGGTGCATCCCTAATTTTAATTATAAAATAATCCACTTGCTCCGTAACTTTCAGTATTAGCTGTGATAATGCGTACGTACTGCTTCAGGTCATTCTTTGCTTACGCATTGGTCGTTTATGATTTTTTTATCTTGTCAATTCACCCTGGTTTTGGTTTGTTTTCAAATTCAAATTGCTGTGTACACGTAATCAAATGTCTCATTTATTTTGTTTCTTTGTTTTCAGTGTGTGGGCTTCAAAGAATACGTGGAGCAGTATCTGAAGGAGCGTATGGATGATGACGGCAACCCTTTCAAGTCTGAGTATGAGAAGTGTAATGATCGCTGGGAACTGGCTGTCACTCACTCTGAGAAGGGATTCCAGCAAGTCAGCTTCGTGAACAGCATTGCCACACTGAAGGTCCGTTTTGTAACTTCTTGTTTTTCATGTTTTCTTTTTAGAAGCTTCGCAGTTGTTCCTGTTGAATTTTTTAAGGATTTTTGTGTACAAACTACAAGCACTGATTTTTTCGTGACGGGAAGGTTGTAGTATACGTACAGTACGGCTCCAGGGGCGTATCCAAGATTTTGAAAAGGAGGGGGTTTTGACTAAAATTAACTGAAAAGGAGAGGGTTTTTGACAAAAATTTGCGAAACTTGACTTTGATGAGTTCAGTTTAGCTAACTCCCCATTATTTTCTCGTCAACTCTGTTTCTGTACAGAATCAACGATAAGTTACTGCTACTTTCTGTGAAGATCGCGAAAAATATGAACTTTGCAAACGCTAAGGTTTTTAAAGAGCTGTACTGCATAGCACTGGTCTAACAAAACAACGCAGTACTCATGCGATGTGAGCTAGAAAATCTGAATTTTGGTTTAAGCTTGTTTCACAATATTTGTGCGGGCCAACAATATTCACCATGCCAGTTCTTTTCAGTCCGTTTTGTTTTAGTAATTTTCTGTTTTTTTTTCTTGTTTCAGGGTGGTCGTCATGTAGATCATGTGACGGATCAGTTGGTAAAGAAAATCATCGAACATGTTTCCAAGTCGTTGAAGAAAGAAAAGATGGCTCTGAAACCTTTTCAGGTATGTACGTATGCAAATTTTTTCTTTTCTGCTGTGGAGTTTGATTTTCGTTTTCATCTTCTTGTTAATAATGATAAATTGATTGAAAAATTTGGATTTTGGCTGTTTATTGCAGGTGAAGAATCATCTCTGGGTTTTTGTGAACTGTCTGGTGGAGAATCCAACGTTTGACAGTCAGTCTAAGGAGACCATGACCCTTCAGGCTAAAAGCTTTGGCTCAAAGGCAGAGCTTAGTGAAAACTTTGTCAAGAAGGTAGGTTTTGTTTATTGTATTTTTAAAGGCCCCCCCGTAAAAATCCCTAAACATGCCCTAAGTTTAGGCAGGTTTCAAATAGTCGGGTATCTTGTTTTTGTTGCAAAGAAGCAGCGGCGATTCATGACGAAAGTAATTATTGCTTGCAATTGTGTACAATTAATATTTGATTAATCTTTATTTCATTTCAGTATTATGTATATATAATCTATTTTTAAATGTCCTGTTTCGCTTAGTTTGTTGTGAAAGTTTGTTTGTTTGTTTAGGTCATTAAGAATTGCAAGATTGTTGACAACATCATGCAGTGGGTTCGATTCAAGCAGCAGGTAAACATGTGGGGGGGGGGGAGAATCTACAGATGCAAAATGAATTAATTTAAAACTGAGTATTTTCAAATAGAATCGGTTCAATACTGTTAAAAATTCGGATTAAGAATTTAAAATTGTTCTTAACTTCTTAAGGTTTGCATAATCATGACAGCTTATAGCTTAATGCTTACTCTTATTATTCATTTCGCTAACATTTTTTCCTACATTTTAGGACCAGCTGGACAAGCAGTGTCACAAAAGCAAGCATGCCAGACTGGCAAAAATCCCAAAGCTGGAGGACGCGAACGAGGCGGGCCGGGGCCGGTCCCATCAGTGTACGCTGATTCTCACCGAAGGGGATTCGGCCAAAACCCTGGCCGTTTCCGGCCTCAGTGTGGTCGGTCGTGATTACTATGGAGTATTCCCTCTACGGGGTAAACTGCTGAATGTGCGGGATGCTCCTATGAAGCAGGTAAGGCTTGCCAATGATTCCCTGCTTTAAAGCAGTGACGTAGACAAAATAACTGCCGCTGGGAGAGTGCAAAAATTTTGTCGGGGAGGGGGTGAGGCAGGGCCAAGAATTTTTCTAATTTTAAACTTAAACTTAAATGTTGGGATCTATGTATTCTTTGCTTTGCTCTGATTTTCTACGTTACAGTTTAGGAAATGTTTAGGAAAGCGCAAGATACTTCTGTAAAAAATGCGATTCTGCAGCTCGTTAGATGTTCAAGATGATGATCTGCTTTTTAACTCTCTCTCTCTCTCTCTCTATATATATATATATATATATATATATATATATATATATATATATATATACAAGTAACAAAAATGCTCCGCACAAAAGGGGATAATATGTGTGTTGGGCCTATGTCTATCCTTTAAATTCCGGTTGAGAAAGGCATAAATCCGACGTCCCCACCCCACCCCAACACAGCACTCTATAGCCACTTTGAGCATGCAGTTCTATGACAAAAGTTGCTCAGCTCACTTAGGGCTTTCATTTGATACCAAATTTTACCACTTTTGAAAAATTGTATTTTTGACCCAAAATCGCCTAAGTCCCCACCCCACCCAACCACAGCACTCTACAGCCACTTTGGGTACGCAGTTCTATGACAAAAGTTGCTCAGCTCGCTTAGGGCTTTCATTTGATACCAAATTTTACCACTTTTGAAAAATTGTGTTTTTGACCCAAAATCGCCTAAGTCCCCACCCCACCCAACCACAGCACTCTACAGCCACTTTGGGTACGCAGTTCTATGACAAAAGTTGCTCAGCTCGCTTAGGGCTTTCATTTGATATCAAATTTTACCACTTTGCAGAAACTTTATTTTCGACCATTTGACCCTCCCACCCGACTGACCCTTCAAACGGCAAAGTAGAACCAGCCCAGCAAAATAGGTACGTCGGACGGCAAAACGAATACCGGGAATGAGCTGGGCACACCAGAAAACCCCTATAGACAAAGTTTTGAGAGGCCAGGTAGAGCCTACTATGGACCTCCAGGAAGCGGTTTCCGACTTGACCCTCCCGACGGCAAAGCAGAACCAGTCCAGCAATATAGACACGTCGGACGGCAAAACGGATACCGGGAATGAGCTGGGCACACCAGAAAACCCCTATAGACAAAGTTTTGAGAGGCCAGGTAGAGCCTACTATCCACCTCCAGGAAGTGGTTTCCGACTTGACCCTCCCGACGGCAAAGTGGAACCAGCCCAGCAAGATGGGTGGGTCTGACGGTAAAACTGACTGCGGGAATCGATTCTCCGTGCCAGAAAACCATTGTATGGAAGATTTGAGCTTTCAAAGTTAAATAGATAGCGAGAAATTTCGATTTTTCATTTTTCGAATTTTCGCCATCTTTGACGGGCCACTGTGTTTGCTAGCGAAGTGATAGAGAAACGCAACCTGGACCGTTAGTTCAATATATGTAATTTCTGAATATAAAAAGAAATCAGCTCCAGCTCGTAACGTTAGACCTGAGCGACGACCACAAAAATGGTCACTTTTCGCTATGAGCCGATTTTGCGGCGCCACTGCGGCGCTGTGGCGCAGCTGCGGCGCAAAAAAAGTTGTGATTCTTAAATTCCTTAGAGGGTACTACTAGACTCCATAGCCCTTTAGGTTGGCCCACCGCTGCAGATCACGTGAAAGCGGCGAACATTATGTACAATACAACCATCAAATAGGAGAAACCGGAAAAAAAACATCGCCGCCATAACCGGTCCGGGGCGCAACTTTTTAACGGTAAGTGATACGGGGCTGAAACTTCACAGACATACTAAACTCGATGTGCTCTACAATTTGCGCATAAAATCTGCGCAGGATTTTGCGCAGCTTATTTTACACTGTCTCCAGCCAATTTTCACACATATTATAGGGGTCGCTGCCGCGACCCCTATGATATTTCTCCCTCTTTTTTCTGGTAGTCTTTCTACTGCCATCTTGCTAGCCAGGCTTTGTGACATTTTGTGATGCTGTAGTTTCGTTGTTTTAGATCCAAGGTAATGAAGAGATTTCCAGCCTGATTAAAATCCTTGGCCTTCATTATCAGCGAAAGTACCAGACGGAAGAAGAGCTGAAAAGCCTACGCTATGGGAAAGTGATGGTCATGGCTGATCAAGATCAAGACGGGTCCCACATCAAGGGATTGGTCCTGAACTTCATCCATCACAACTGGCCGAATCTCATTAAGAAGAATTTCGTTGACGAATTCATTACGCCTATTGTTAAGGTTAGCTGCTTACTTTGCTATAGGAGTGCTGACAATTGTTGTATATAAAAATTGACGTTTTCTGAAAGGATTTTTATATTCAAATAGAGGGTTGAAATTGAAAAAAATTGAAAATTGAAAAATCTTTAACACTTAATTGCAAACGAAATCTGTTTTAATTATTTACTATGAATTGTTATGGGTAGTAAAAACTGGTATACTTTTCTTTCAGGTCAGTAAAGGCAACACGACGATCCCGTTCTTCAGTTTGCCCGAGTATGAGAACTGGAAGCAGAATACTGACAACTGGCACACCTGGAAAGTGAAGTACTACAAAGGTTTGTGGGCAAAATGCTCCCGAAAACATAGTTTTTGCCTTGGCATATCTCTTAAAAAGTACGACACTGTCTTCATAAGTTGAGCTGCGTCTGGTCTGAGTATCAATGTTTTAAGTGTCCAATTGTGGGATTTAGGTATCCAAGAGTGGCATTTCTGCTGTCTTTTGTTTTCACTTTTAATAATAAAAATTATCGCAAATAATAATATGAAGTCTGAGGAAAGTTGTGGAATTTTGTTTTAATATTTTCTGATGTATTTTTATATTTTATTTAAGATATCCCTTTTTATGTGTATATAAATTTTTTCACTATTTAGGTCTGGGAACTTCGACCTCCAACGAGGCGAAGGAATACTTCCGCGACATGCGTCGCCATCGGATCAAATTTCGCTACGGCGGCGACGAAGATGATCTATCTTTGGAGAAGGCCTTTGAAAAGTCAAAAGTGGAGGAGCGAAAGGACTGGCTGAATGGATTTATGCAGGAGCGAAAACAGCGGCGGGAAGAGGGACTGGAAGACGTACGTATGCAGATTAGAATTAGAAAATTGGAATTGGAAATTAGAAAACTGACTGGGGGAATGTCTTGAATGTGTTTGAAAATTATTTTTCCTGTGTTTTTCCGGTTTCTGATGCTTGAGATTGCTCTGTTTTTTCAGGTTTCACTCTTGTTTTAAGACCTTTAGGTTGGTTTTAAAAGTTGATATTTTATGGGTGCCAATGGATATTTGAAGTTCGTGGGGAAGAATACTTCAGTTTCAATTGTTACAATGATGAGATTTTCCCTGACTACTGAAACCTAATTAAAATGTTGAAAATTCGGGTTACCATAACAGTATTGTTTGAAAAACTCGTGTGCCGGTATGTTTTCTGTGGAGTGGATTTCGGCTGTGAGGTTAGATGATTGACAGTTTCAATGTGGACTAGACATTGGGAACACTATTTTCTTTTTGGTAATTGTCGATTTCTTTTTTCTTTCCACCTCTCAGAAAACTAAATACATAAAGAAATAATGAGAAACGCCTGCCTGCAGTCACTAAGGCAAAAACCTTATCCCGAAACAGGAGAGAGCCAATGGGCGAGGTGAGCTGGTTTCTCCTGTTTCGGACTAAGGTTTTTGCCTTAGTGACTGCAGGCAGGCGTTTTTCATTATTTCTTTATGATTAATGCCTTGTATCCTTCGTGGATCCGCCTGCTGGCCCGCGTTTACCTCATTTTTTGAAGAAAACTATATACAATATGACGGTATTGAAAGAATAAGTCGTCTGTCTCTCAGATTTTTATTTTTTGTTGCTTATTTGCTCATTTCTTTAATTTGGTATCTTCTATTATTTGTTTGCAGATCTACCTGTATAAACAGGACACCACTGAGGTGACGCTGACCGAGTTTGTGAATAAAGAGCTGGTCCTATTCTCTAATATGGACAATGAACGCAGCATCCCGAGCCTTATGGACGGCTTCAAGCCGGGTCAGCGGAAGGTTCTGTTCACCTGCCTGAAACGGGACCTGAAACGGGAGATAAAGGTGGCACAGTTAGCCGGTTCTGTGGCCGAGATGTCATCCTACCATCACGGCGAAGTTGGTCTTTTTTCCTGTTTTTTTTGAGGGGGAGGGGCTGGCTTTTTTTCCTGCCTGTATCTTTGGAGGGTCTTTGGAGAAGGGTGCTTTTTGTCTGGGTAGTACAGTATACTCACGATGTAAGATTGAGAGGAGATGATTTTTTCAACTCAAGTATGAAGGTGGCGAACTTGGGAGAGCTTTTCGCTCGGCGAGTTAAATGATTTCAAATTAACCAATTCTTTTACCTCGCAGGGTTAAAACAGTTTGTAGTTGTATGGTTGATTTTAGCACGCTGGAGGGGAAAAGAGTTGAAAATTTTTATTTACTCTTAACTCGCGCATGAAAAATCCCTTAGAGTTTATCTCTAATAGTGTGTGTTTGTGTTCGGGTGGAATGGGGATGTCAAATTTTTAAGCTTGATATGAAGTGAGCAAGATTTTAGCCTTTTTGCATCCGGTAATTTATAATTTTTGTCAGGAATAATGTAATTATATTAATTATTGATATGTTTTTAAGATTAAATCTTGAAAAATTGATTAAACAAGTCTAACAAAGTTGGAAATATTTGCCTTAGAAATGCCAGGAAATTTTTCGTATCCTGTCCCTGTATTACTTATGCTTATTTATGAATTGTGTGCTACTGTTTGTTTTCAGGTGTCACTGATGATGACAATTGTAAATTTGGCACAAAATTTCGTTGGGAGTAACAACATCAACATCTTAATGCCAATTGGCCAATTCGGTACCCGACTTCAGGGCGGAAAGGATTCTGCCAGTGCTCGATACATTTTCACAAAACTGAGGTAAACTACTGTACCCTAATAACCAACCGTACATTATTTATTTTTGTTTTTAATTTTAATTTTATTTTTTCTTCCTATTTCCTCCTTTTGCTACTCTCCTGGTGTGTGTGCTTTCTGTATGAATTTTGCTGTATTTTTTGTATTTATTAGTTTTTACTATACTATTTATTTATTCGTTTTCTAGTCCGCTGGCGCGCTGCCTTTTCCATCCAAATGATGACGCAATTCTCCGCTATCTGTACGACGACAACCAGCGAATTGAGCCCGAATGGTACGGGCCCATTATCCCGATGGTTTTGGTCAATGGAGCGGAGGGAATTGGGACCGGCTGGTCCACCAAAATCCCGAATTTCAATCCAATGGAAATTGTGGACAATCTGCGGCGACTGCTGCGTGATGAGGAGATGGTTCCGATGGTAAGCCCCAGCATCTTCTATTTTAATAGGTTGCCTTGCCTGGTTGGATTTTCTATGGTTCGCTCACCCAGTAATGTCTGTGTGACTTGCGTTGTTTTTATTATTGGGTCTGGCTGACCTTTTTCTAAATTCGACTTAACCTGGTTCCATACAGCTCCACTGATGAGCCGCCTGTATCGTGAACTCTGGTCTGGCAGAGGTCGCATGCGCTGCTAACTTAGAATGTTTAATATTTTTATATGTAATTAGTAAAAATGAACTATGATTCGCACTTTCTTTCTCCACCAGTAGTGTGTGATAGTGTGAGAGTTTGGGCAACCAGAGAATCTCTGGGAGGGGGAGGTCGGTCTCGGTGTGGCCACAACCTATCTTAATTGCTGAATTGCTGTCCTGGCTTTGAGCATTTTTACAGAGGGTGTTCATGTTCCCATGTTCCGAACGCAGAAAATATTACGAAGAACGATTATGGTAAAAATTGCAGAGTTTTCTTCAGAATTTTTGAAATTATAGGAGGAGGGCCTGCTTATAGCTTAGCCTCTTCATCTTGAATTTCCTATTGACTGTTTTATTCAATGGTTAATTTATTGTGTTCCTGCTGTGTTTTTTTGGCTGACCATTAGTTAATTTATTGTTAATTGTCTTTACCTCAGATCCCATGGTATAAGAATTTCCGCGGGACCATCGAACAGCTGGAGGCGAAACGCTACGCGGTCAGCGGGGAGATTGCCATCCTGGACGAGACTTCGGTGGAGATCACGGAATTGCCGGTCGGCATGTGGACACAGAAGTATAAGGAGACCGTGTTGGACCCGTTTCTGAACGGAACGGAAAAGACTCCGCCCTGCATCAGGTGGGTTGGATTGGATTTACGTATATTTAATACAGTATAGCTCAAAACAAAGTTAATTTTTTGCGAAGTTCGCAAACTCCGCGAACTTCGCGAAGGTAGCGATGTTTCGCTAAATTTGAAGTAATTTGAATTTGAAGTTCGCTAAATTTTTGCGAACTTCGCATAATTTCGCGAAGTTCGCGAAGATTTTAGCGAAGTTTGAAGGAACTTTGCGAAATTTTTTTGCGAACTTCTCTAAATTTAGCGAAATGTCGCTAGCTTTGCGAAGTTCGCGGAGTTTGCGAACTTCGCAAAAAATTATCTTTGTTTTGAGCTATACTGTATGTATGTACGTAAGATAAGGTGGGGCCCAGAAAATGTTTTCCAAATTTCCGTTAATTATGTTAATTTATGTGTGACTAATTTTGTTGTAATTTGTCGTTTTAATTATAATTTTGTTTATTAATTAACTTTTTGAACCCCACCCTCGCATAAATAGACGGCATTTTTTGTATCTGGCTTTCGTTCCCAGTGAAGTGAAGGTGTAGGGTGTCTATTTGCTGTGTACCTAGTAATCGGCAAGTGGGCTTGGACACTCGACTGTCTAACTAGTTGTTCTTTAATTTTTGTTTTGTCAAACTATGTATACATATGTATATATATATATATATATATATGTATATCTGTTTTTCATGTATGTATATAGTTGTCTGTGATTGGTCGTTTTTAGCGACTTCAAAGAGTATCATACGGACACAACCGTCCGATTTGTGGTGAAGATGCCTGAGGACAGGCTGATGGCTGCCCAGGAAACTGGTTTGCACCAGTTTTTCAAACTGCAGGGAACCATTGCCACGTCTAGTATGGTATGTGGAGGGCCAATAATTTCTCCGTTAAATAGCTTCGATTTTTCAGTTTCTTTGTTCCTTGGTCGTCAGCGGAACCCTATGATTTGAGTTTTGGAGGGTTTGGGATTTGAGGATCCTTTGAGCTGTGAGGGTCTATGGATTGGAGGGATATATATACTGACTATAATAATCATGCAGCATGCAGTGAGAAATTGTTGCAGTCAGTGAAAAGTTTGTTTTTTCTCAGTGCAATATAGTAACCAGGGCCGCGTTGCAAAAGATTCTCCTAAGAGCCCTCCTAGGAGGGTACTTAGGAGGATGTCAGGAGACCTCCTAAACCCGTTACAAACGATTTCTCCTATAAGTTCAGCTGGCGCTGCTCCTAAATTTAGCCAGCTTAGGAGAAATGTTAGGAGTGGTCTGTAGCACTCCTAGCTTAGGAGAATCTTTTGAAACCCGATTCTCCTGAATGAGCACCTAAGCTGAGCGCTCCTAGGCTTAGGAGAATCTTTTGCAACGCGGCCCTGGTTTAGTGGAGCAGATGCACAGATGTACGCTCGTAATCTCAGCATTAATTAATTAATCAAATCACTATATCAATTTTGCCGTTTTGTGGCTGGGCAAGCAGCGTTTACCTTTTTAACTAACTGCCTGTATATCTAGTTTAGGGAACTGCTTAGTTATTAGTGTCATAATTATTATGTTTTGATTGTTTTGATTGTTTGTTTGTCTGTATTTGAGATGTGATTTTAGTTGTTCACGCTATAACTTTCGCTGTTTTTTTCCTGTTGCTAGGTCCTGTTCGATGCGGACGGAGTGCTGCGGTCCTTTGACAATGCCACGGACATCCTGAAGGACTTCTATGGCGTCCGTCTTCGGCTCTATGACAGACGTCGGGACTATATGATCGGAATGCTGAGGGTTGAAGCCTCCAAACTGTCAGAACAGGCTCGCTTCATTCTGCTGAAGATTAATGGGAAAATTATTCTGGGTGAGTGGGGGGAAGGGGGATGAAAAACCAGATTTTTTCTTTAGGTTTTGAAATTGAAAAGCTTTCCATTTGTGTTGTTGCTGTTTTAAATTGTTGTTTATATAATTGCTTTATTTATTCTTTTTATTTTCTTAAAAATTGAGTGGAATTTTTTCTTGGTTTAGAAAACAAGAAGAAAAAGGATATCGTTGCCCAGCTGATCGACCACAAGTTCAAGCGTGACCCAGTGAAAACGTGGAAGGATGAGCAAATCAAGAAGGGATCTGTATGTATAAAAGACTGTCTGTAACTATTTTTAGCTTTGCTGGTTTTTGAGATGACGTATGTGGGGGGACGGACCGCCCCTCCGTTTTCGCAATTTTAATGCCTTTAAACTCAAAAATGTGCCCTGAAGCTGTTTAGTTTTTCTTTTCTCCATATGTATATTTTGCAATCTCAACTCGCTGTCTCTATTGTATCCTCTCTGCTCGGACAAATCGGCACACACTATCGTTTTAACTTATTTTTTCGGTTTGGTTGAAATAAACTCCTGCCCTGGGCATTACTCTCTAATTGTCGACTATTTTTATTTGTAGTTAAATAGAGTAATCTACGTAGTATCTGCTATTCTAAGATCAGTTAGTGTTTTCTGTACTCTTCGGTAATATCTTCTGTGAGCCCATTTTTCTCGAACAAGACAGAATTATGTAGGGGCGCAATAGCGCCCCTACATAATATGGGTGTAAAGGCGTCTGCGCGGCCCTCTGGAGACCGTGTTGGCCTGGTGCCAGCTAATTAGAGGCCCGGGAGGGATAAAAATGTTACCATCGTAAAGTACTCGAGTAGTACTACAAGTACCACCGGCTAGCAGCTAGATCGGTTTGGTTTATTTTATTTGAATATTTCGGACTATGCGCACAAAGTAACGAGGGGGATTTTTTAATTTCGCTCTGTAGCTTTCAGGAGATGGGCCCAAACTTTGCATTTTTTGGCCTGTTTGGGCGAAAAGTTTCTTAAGTCCCACTTTTACTAGAAATGGTCTAAAAGTCACTAAAAATGGCGTTTTTCGGCCTTGGGGTGGTGCCTATATATAGTAAATCGGGGTCGCTGAAAACGATGAGCATACTGCCGATACCGCCCGAAGTGACCACTGGTCAGCATGGCTCCCGTGGTTCCTCGCCCAGGGTCAAAGTTGGGAAAACTCACTATAAACAGCGTTTTTTGGCGTTTTGGTTGGAGGCATATATAGTAAAACGACTACGCTGGTTCCAATGGGCATATTTCCGAAACCGGTGGGAGTGACCAGTGGTCACTACGGCCCATGGTGTCCACTGACCACTGGTCAAACCCCCTAAAACAGCTTTTTTCGACATTTTGGTTAGGGGCATATATAGTAAAACGACTACGCTCGTTTCAATGGGCATATTGCCGAAACCGGTGGGAGTGACCAGTGGTCACTACGGCCTATGGTGTCCACTGACCACTGGTCAAACCCCCTAAAACTGCGTTTTTCAGCGTTTTGGTTGAGAGCATATATAGTAAAACGACTACGCTCGTTTCAATGAGCATATTTTCAGAACCGGTGGAAGTGACCACTGATCACTACGGGCTAGGTGGCCCATTGACCAAAGGTGAAACCCCCTAAAACAGCGTTTTTCGGGGTTTTGGTTGAGGGCATACATAGTAAATCGACTATGCTCATTTCAATGAGCATATTTTCGGAACCGGCGGAAGTGACCACTGGCCACTACAGGCTAGGTGGCCTATTTACCAGTGGTCAAATCCCCTAAGACAGCGTTTTTCGGCGTTTTGGTTGGGGGCATATATAGTAAATCGACTACGCTCGTTTCAATGAGCATACTTTCAGAACCGGTAGAAGTGACCACTGGTCACTACTTGCTGTGGCCCATTGACCAATGGTGAAACCCCCTAAAACAGCGTTTTTCGGGGTTGAGTGCATACATAGTAAATCGACTATGCTCATTTCAATGAGCATATTTTCGGAACCGTCGGAAGTGACCAGTGGTGACTGCGGGCTATGTGACCCACTGACCACCGGTCAAATCCCCTAAAACATTGTTTTTCATCATTTTGATTGGGGACATACGTATATATACGCATAGTAAATCGATTACGATCGTTTCAATGGGCATATTACCGAAACCAATGGAAGGTGGGGGGTCATAAATGAAAGTATTCAAAGTGGTCAAGTTTGGTATCACTTTTCACTTTTCTGCCCTACCTGTGGCACTGTTCAAGCTCCTTATATCAATTAGCTCAGTGTTAGAAAGGGGCCCTTTAAAATGACTGAAGGACAAGTAATAAAAATGCTCCTCCGGAGCATGAAAAAATAATATGGGTGATGGTGAGGTTGCAAAATCAAGAGAGGACTAGGTTGTGAGCGAATTAATATGGGCACAGCTTCGCCGAACAACCCATGTTCGCGGACTTTCACGCTTCGCTTTATTGATTGTCGCATACAGAGCGTACAATGTAAACTGTCAAGTCTAGTAAAAAATTAGTTTAAACGTTCAGAAAATCGTTGAAGATGTTGTTTACGTAGTCGGTTAGACTAGCTAGGTTATACGTATACGTAAATTAACATTATTTCGTTGTGTTGGACTACGGCAAGCAACGAGAAAAACCTAAGGATATGATACCAAGGTTATTGGTTCAATCCGGGAGGAAACAGAACATCGTCGGAATGATTCGTTCAGTTATTCTTGATATGTAAATTTAAAATTTAAATGGATGTATAAATTTCCGTAGAAATGGAACATGCACAGTAACTATCAAGAGATTCTTAATAGAAAAATTTGTCTTCATCAAAGCTCGAATATCAGAGGTGTAAATTATTTGTGCACTATAAAATATAATCGAAACATTGTTACGTATGCATGTATATATAATTTCGCAATTCGCGAATATGGGTTGTTCGGCGAAGCTGTGCCCATATTAATTCGCTCACAACCTAGTCCTCTTCTGTTTTTGAACCTAGCCCCATATTAAGCCTTTTTAAGACTAGTCCTCTCTTGATTTTGCAACCTCACCATCACCCATATTACTTTTTCATGCTCCAGAGGAGCATTTTTATTACTTGTTTCTTTCTTTCTTTTCCTATAAGTTTATGATTATTTAATTAATTAAATTAATTCTTAACATTGTTTCTCCATTCTGTTTCAGCAGCAGGCGGATGAACAGACTGAAGGTGCGGATACGGCTGACGAAGATGGCGCCACAGCGCCGCAACAGGGCGGCCCAGACAAGGAGGTCATGTCCGGCTATGAGTACCTGGTGAATCAATACCTCATCAAACTGTCACTGGAAGAAAAGGAGAAGCTCGAGCGGGAACGGGATAGCAAACTGAGGGAGGTGGAGCTGCTAGAATCGAAGACGGCTAAGGACCTGTGGACGGCGGATCTAGACCACTTTGTCTCGGAGTATCATGTAAGTGCCTGAAATAGGAGGGGGGGAAGCGGGGTGATTTTTTGTCATTAGACTTGCTGTAGTTTTGAAGCTGTCAGGTTGGATTTGTGCAAATATATACTCTAAGATGGTGATATTTTTCTGTTGTTTTTGGTTAGCATTGGCACAAACGTGGTATTTAGGAGTTTTGTAGTTTTTGCAGAACATTTTGCAGAGTTTTTTCTAAACAATTCGGTGACAGATGATAGCCCCGATATTGGGTCAATTAAAGATTATTATTTCCAAATGTTTATTTTGTCTTACTATTTTCTACAGCTTTATTGTGTTTTATGTTTCGTTTTTGCAAACAAAACTGGTGAACTTTTCTTTTGAAACTTTTTAGAAGGAGTTGGAGCGCGAGCGAAAAGAAGAATTGGAGTCCATGACTAAAGTCCTGGGCGGTGCTTCGGGGGCTGGTGGTGGAAAGAAGGGCGCCAAGGGGGGCGAATCGGACAAATCCCGCAAAAAGATGACCCTAACTGAGACCCAGCCTACGGCTGGCGCTGAGCGGATTTTGCCCAACGTCGAGAACCTGAAGGCTAAATATGAGCTGAACGCTAAGCGTGCGGAAAATAAGGGCAAAGGCAGAAAGGTTTCTATCAATTAGCTTAATTAATTTGATCTCTACTAATTTTAGACTGTATTGATCTAGTGTGACTGCACCTCATTTATGATGGTTCCTCTGATATAACGGAAGTTCTGTCTTAGACTAGCGTCAAACTGGCGAATTCGCATTTTTAAAAACTTTTTTGTAATTTGGTTGGCGAAATTTAGTTAGAACTTGCTGTACTTATTTATTCTATCCATTTTGCTGTTGTGTTTTTAGAAGAAGAGCGAGGAAGATATCACTCTGGAGTCCCGGCTGAAGAAGCGTGGACTGAAAAGTCCGAAGGCTAATCCAAATCAAAGTATGAAATTGTTTTCTGATTTTTTGATTTTATGAAACTACGAATACAATTTTTATTTAGTGTTCGAGATGCACTGCACAGTTTTGTCGGTTTTCTTATTTAATTTTTTATTGACTTTATGTTTCTTTATTATTCAGTTTTACGCGATTCTGTTTTGTCAGTGTCAATAAATTTCAAGAAAAGATCGTTTTCAAGGTACCAAAATTTATTTCCGTGTCAAACTTAAGTTAGGAGAAATTAATTGGACCGTCCCTATCTTCTTTTCTGCTTTTTCTTTTGGTCTACCACAATTGACATATATATCTAAAGCTATCGTAGATCTAGCACTCGCTCTAAGTTGCGATCCTTTGGAGGAGGGTGTCTAAAAGAAGGGGGGGGGGATGAATTTGTGATTTTCAGGAAAGGAAATTTCAAGATTACACTTAATGGAAAATCTGCAGGGGTAGCTGAGGCTGAGCTGAGATTTTCCTTTCTTGTAGGCATCAAACGTTTCTTTTCCACTGCTTCTACTGGTTCAGGGTCTGCCGCCGTGAAGAGTGACGACATGGATTCGGATGTGGAGATTGTCCCCGCAGAGAACGGTGAATCCTCATCCCCAATTGCTCCGGGCAAGAAGGGCGGCGCTGCAGCGGCCAAGCGACAGCGTCGGTCGCCGGCCAAGAAGCCGGCCAGTCCGGCCAAGAAGCGAAAGCATATTCCCAGCAGTGATGAATCAGAGGTATATAATGTATTTGATATTTTGTTTTATTTTAAAACTGATAAATCGTATAAAATTTTCCTCCTTTTTTTCGAGTGGTGTCGATGTCGTGTCGGTAGCAACTTTGGAAAAAATGCAAAACTGAAATGGTAGCGAACTAGAGAATAAATATTATTACATGTAAATATCGTATATGCATATCCGTCATAATTATGCGTGGTTGGACAAAAGCACTGGATACGATGTCAGAGTTAGGACAGCGATGAAGGATGGGGAATCCGAAAACCCCAAAATTTTGTTGGAAAAATGCTGTCTTAAGGTGGTGATTCCTTTTGGAGACATCAACTTTGAACCACTATTATTCATTCATTATTTGGAGTTAAGAAGTCATCTTTATATCAAAATGTAGCTTAACATTTTCTCTTTTTAATGAGTACAATGAATCGAAGTTTGGCTTTCCAAAATGTTTTTCCTGTATTTTAGAAGAAGTATAATTTTTCAGATTTTTTGCAGGCTGAAGTAAATTTTTTCGCAGGACATCGGTTAGAGCATTCGATAACTCTATCAAATAGCTGGGGACCCTTTTTTAGTTATTGTGATATCGCTCTTCGTTATGGAGAAATAAACTAAAATGTCTGCGCAACCTGGATTTCGCCTACTTTTCACTACTTTGGCAAGCCACTACTTCAGTTAGAAAGCAGCTATCGGGGCAACTAAAAAAGGGTCCCGGGGTATTTTTGTGTAGAACACATCTGCAAAGTGGCAACTCTCTAGCTTGCATACTAAATTCTGCACAATCGCTGGAAAAAATTTGGTCGTGTTTTTGCAAAAACTACATTTTTTGTAATAACAGCCTAAGGGATAGCAATTGTACGATGGTCATGCCTCCGATAATTGGCCTCTGTGAGACCTTTAAATCGACACCCTTAGTTAAATTTTACGGCTTTCGTAGCTCAAGAAGTAGTGGATTATTTGATTTCTGCAGAAAGGACAAGTTTTTGACGCCAAAATAAGAAAATTGGCTATATCTCACGATAGGGAAAAGCTAGAAAGTTGCTTTCAAAAGCAAAATTGTAGAGTTTAACGAGTTCTTTCGAATGGATATTGTCATAGCCATGCAGCTGCTGCCAAACGTTCAGAAATTGGCAAAAACCGCCATGAACGCAAATGTTGAATTTTTGAAGCGCGATTGCGCAGAGGGTGTTAGAACGCTAAAACAACTTATTTTGGAAAGTTTCGTTGAATTTCATCCTGGTTTACGCCGTCAATCAACAATATGTGCCCAAAAGGAATCACCACCTTAAGTGCTGTTTTGAGTAGGTTTGCCCGTCTAGACGGCAACGTTTTTCGACATGTATGGGCACGCTTTTGGCGGATTTTGTTGATTTTAAAATCGAGAGGGGGAGGCTCGGGGTAGCCGGTCGGTCAGTATTACCTTGGTTTGAAGGAGAAAAATATCAGGACCTGTATTTCCCATATACGAAAAGTTCTGGCTTATTTTAGGTCAAAAATTTATGGGGGGAAGCTTCAAGGTTCCCCCCATCGATGGGGGAGCGCACCAAAATGAGGCATATTTTTGAAAAATGTTGCGAATTTTTACGTTTTATACTGTTGGCTTTATGAGTATAAACTGCCAAAAATCGCTAAAAATGGCTAATGACTAGTTGTTTTTAAGCGAAAATAACTTCGTGAATTATCCGACGAAGCCGAAATTTGGGTTTGAAAAAAGGTGAAATTTGGGTTATAGGGGGGTGGCTCCTCGAATGGGGAGGGGGCAAGTAGTGGAAATAAGCCAGATATTTATTGATTGCCAATTTTTTATTTTAATTTGTAATGCATTGATTTTTTAGTGTCAGACCCGATCCTCCCCCAGTCCCCTCTTACGCATCATATTTACTCAGTTTTTAAGGAAGTAAAACTTTATTTTTCTGGCTTTGTTTTATCTTTTAGGAGGATGAGGATGGTAATGGCTCAGAATCTCCGGCCGATGACGACGATGATGACGATGAGCCAGTTCAGCCGAGATCTCGCCCTGCTCGAGCCAGAAAGGCCATTAAATATAATTTTGGTCCGTTCCTGTAATGTTTCCTCGCATTAATTAAACAGTGGAACTTCTTTTCGACAATCGTCATGCCCCCCCACTCAAGTTTTCGATGTCAAATTTTCGAAACTATGATTTTTGCACAATTTTCATCTTATAAACACCTTTTTTACGTTTTTCGCTAAACTTTTAGGAATATTTTTACCTGGGCTTACCTCCCGCCCCCTTCCAATCCTAAAAATGCCATTATTTCAGCTCTAATCAATTAGTTTTTAATTAATTTTAAGGAAGCGTCACCGTTTAATTTAGTTTACTATCGAGAAACGCTATAAATGCCAGACATCCTGGAGTAAATTATATTTGTTCAGTTTCAGAAGCGAAGCTTCTATTAAATCCAGTCCAGTTGCCTTTTCCAGCTTTCTATCTTGCCTGATTCATTTGTCTGATGGAATTAGATTTAATTAACTTTTTTATTTGTTTCAGACGATGATGACGAACCTGAAAGTGGAACGGCAAGTCGGACATCAGAACCAGTTCCTGCCCAGGATTCGGATATTGAAGATCTGATCGACGATGAGGTAGATTGACCGTTTTTCAAGTTTTTTCCCCAGCAATATTTTTTCACGATTGAACAAATTTTTTTTTACGAATTATAAAGCTATGTTCTAAAGTCGTCTTTAGTGTTGATGAGAGTGCTTTTGTTTGGTAAACATTAACTGTTTAATTCTTCTGTTTCTGTATTTTTGTTCTAATGTTTCTTGTTGCTTTTTGCTTTTTAGCCTGGACCCTCCAAGCCTAAGCAGGCCAGTCCACCCAAATCCAAGAAGCGACCCGCCAAAATAGGTGAGGAAGGAATTGTACTTTGTGAGAATCTGTCATATTATTTTTACTGCTAGAATTGTGTCAGCCAGTTTACTATTGCTCTGGGCTTGAACTATAAGTGTGTTAATTGTAGGAAAAATTTAAACCTAATTTTCTTAGCAAAAGCAAAGATTGGTATATTGATCCAGTTTGGCGTTGTTTTTGACGGTGGTTAATCTTTTCTGGACACAAACGAAATCTTGACAGTAATATTGTTTCTGACTATTTTCTGCAATCTTTTTTTTTCTGTTTTTTCTAGACTCGGACGATGACGATGATGCCGATTATAATGATAATAACGATGATGATGATGATGTGGTGGATCTGGAGTCTGAGGACGAGGCGGCGGTGAAGAGTGAGAGTGATGCCGGCTCCGACTATGCGCCGCCGCAGAAACGGAAGAAGGCCCCGGCCAAGAAGGCGACCGCACCAGCCAAAGCCAAACCGCCGCAGACCAGTATGTTGTTGTTGTACAACGTAGGCTGTCTGGGCTGATCATTAATTAGAAAAGTTGAAAAAATTATTTTTGAATTTTGATATGCCCTACCTAGTGTTTAGGAGAATCTGTTTGAAGGGGGGGGGGCAGTTGTACGTAGAAACAGAATTTACCGGAGCTATTTGATGCTTTTGAATGTGAACTGCATGAAAGAAAAGGTTTGAGTTTGGTTGGTTTTGGCTCGTTTAGCATACTGTTGGATGGCTCTTCTTGGTTGAAACTGTTGGGTACTAGAAATTTTTATGAACACTGTAATGTAGAGGCTGACATTTTGGCCAGTCTGCCACCAAAATGCAAACCGGCCTGTTACTTTCGAAAAAGTTGCAAAAGTAATGAAATCTAAGAAATTCTAAAAAATAATTCTAATCTAACGAACAGCTATTTGAAGTTAAACTTCAGAATAGAAAATGTCCCAGTACTGCTGGTGTGTAACAACAGTAGACTGCTTAACAGTATGGATACCGCGAAAATTTTCGCTCAATTTTAGAATTCGTGCCAGGCCTGGCCGAATTTTTTCAGCGAGTCGGGTCGGGCTGACCTGGAGTTTGTAACGGGCCTTGTCGAAAATTTGCTAAGCAGGTCAGGCCGGGGAAGATTTCGGAGTCCGTGTTCATGCCTACAGGAGACGAAATTTTGTGAGGAGTAAGCCAAACCGGATTTTCCCGTATATTTGCCCAAACAATGGAAAAACGGATTCTGATGGGGATGGGCTCCAGGTTTGGGGGAAACCTCCCACCTAAGCACAAGGATGGTCTACAGTAAACTGCAGTTGTGTTATACGTTTTTAGTTTTTCTTTCGTTTGTGTTAATTTGTTGACATACTCTGTTTAGAAAAGGCATCTCCGCAGAAGGCAAAGCCCACGAAGGCTGTTAAAGGTAAGGTTGATGATTCTGATAAGACTTAGTTTGGATGTCATTTTTGTCCTGACATCTATTAGTATTACTTGGCAATATTTTGAAAGCTGTTAGTGTTAAGCCTTATCAGTGCCTTATCATCCTTATCTTAAGCCTTAGTGCTTATCAACCCGTCTGATGTATCGAATACTGGTGAGTTTACCTATTAATATAAAAATTTGTTCCACCTATTTCAGCTAATTTAAAAGCCAGAAAGGGCTGGTTTTCCCTTTTTCTTTCATTGAATGAAGAACGAACTGAGAAAATAATGGACATTTTTAGGTTACAATAACTGATATTAGTGGTCCAAAATATTATTTGGAGATTTTGGTCACACCATTTTATTTTTATAATATAATCTTAATTTTTTATTTTGTAGCTGAGGATTCGGACGAGGATGCTCCTAAGCCGGCCAAGAAGAAGCCAGCAGCTAAGAAGGCGCCTGCAGAAGCGGCTAAAAAGAAAAAGGTACGCACCGCCCTGTGCCTATGTTATCGTAATAAATGTGTTTTAATGTCAGTACTATAGGTCTTATCCATTCCATCCACGAAACCATTCTAACCAGATTATACCCGGTACGTTTCTCTATTAAGTTTTACTATTATCCAAAGAGAGGTTTAGCAGTGAGTTAGGCTTTGTGGCCTTTCTAGTACACTTTTACTGTTTATTTTAAGAGCACTCATTTATGTCGGCTGGCTTCTTGTTTAATTAGTTTTTTACTATGTTTATTATTTTATTCAGTTTTTTGCTTCAGATTTTGTAAGATTTTTCCTGGCTACAGCAACCAGGTTCCAAAAGTACCAAGAGTACATAAAGACTAATAAAACTAATAACACGATTTTGAACTATACTAAGCTTAAGTACTCATATGTTTCTGCTGCATCAGTAGAGAAGGTTTCATTAAGGAAGCTACATTCTGAGTTTTGAATTTGTGGGGACCGGGGTTTAATTTACTTCTGAATCGGAAGCTTAGCTTGCGTATTTATTTGCTGAGCGCAAGCTGTGATAAATTAAAACAATTTTTAATTCAATTAAATAAATTTATTGGATGTTGAATTTCATGCAATTTCTTTTTTGTAATTTTTTGTGTTTATTTTTTCAGAAGATGGTCCTGTCTTCTGACGAAGAGGACGATGATGATGATGTGAAAGACGAGCCGATCAGTGATGAAGATGAGGACATGGTCCCTGGAACTCCCCCGCCTGCGCGAGCTGCCGGGGGACGGTCTCGCAAGCCCGTCAAATACAATGTCGATTCGGACGACAGTGACTACAAGGAGGACTCGGATTAGGTTGATCTGTTGGCTGTAGGTGCTGATTTTCTGGGAATGTTTTCCGTTTTTCCATTGTTTTTTTCCTATTTCTCTGGTTTCGGTTGTTTGTTGTTGTATATGTAATGGAACTGTTGTAGAATTTTTGATTGCCATTGCTGTTTGTTGTGTAAAAAATGATTCTGAAGTGATGTAAATACTCGGCTAGGTCAGATCGTCTTTGACTATTTTTTGATCACCGGATTGCGTTCTGGCTGACAATTTTGAAGTGATCTATAGGAAATTTTTGAGTGTTTAAGTATTGCTTTCAGGGCACCTGGTACATAACTTAGTACATACATGCTGGGTTTTTTATTTGCGCCACAAACTGCGAAATTACGCAAATTTTTTCTGAAATACGCAAAAAATTTTGGGCCGTTGCGCCACAGTACGCAAAAATTTTTGAAAAAAATATGCTTGGAAAAATCTGATTTGGAGCCAAAATCTTTAAAATTTTTCTATTTTTTGTTGGGGGCTGCCGCCGCCAGACCCGCGTTTTATGTATATATACTTTACTCGGCAATTTAATTCCTATTATACGTATATACGTAGTTATTAGTTGTTGGTATGGTGTTAAAGCATCGAGTTGTATCAACTATGTTTTGCTACCCGGGGTAAAAAGCAATATCGGGGGAAAACCAACCCAATGTTGCGGACAGGGTAGATAGCTCATAAGTATACTTTATAGCACACCTTAGCGTGCATTCACTGATTTATACGCACGCCGTGTGGGAAGCTCCGAGTGTGGGGCACGAGTGCGCGAAGCGCACGAGTGCCACGCACGAGGGCTTCCCATACGACGTACGCAGTAGAAATTAGTGAACAACGCTAAGGTGTGTTGTAAAGTACTTATACAACGATTCAACCTCTCCTTAATTGATGAAACCTTACTCATTTATGTTGCAGCTGACAGCTAAGTTTAGACAAATTTCAACATGAAGTGGCAGCAACATTATTGCTTGCCATGGCTGGGAGGCCTACTTTTTGGTGTACAGCAGAGCTGTCTAGGTTGGAGCTGTGCCGTACACACTGCTGTAGCATGCAGACAACTGTATGCTACAGCAAGTTAGATTAGGGAACGGCTTCCCAGCGTGCAGCGTGCGTATAAATCAGTTATACGCACGCTGCACTGTGCATTATCTGATTTATATGCACAGTCTTTACATAGGAAAAGTGCAAAAGAGTTGTATAATAGCGATTCTATGCAGGCAATAAATATATAAATTCGGCCTCGCTGAGTTCACATCTTAATTTTCCCGATGGTCCGTATAATAGGTGAAAAAATTAAAATTTGCACCATCAACCGGATAGGTTTCATCAGATTCGCCAGTTTCAATGGTAAAATGCAAAAAGCATCAGTAAAATGCATCTTTCGAAATCTGATGAAATAAAATAAATATATATTGTTTTGTTCTCTTTCGCGGGTTTATTTTGTCCCAGCGTGGTTTTTGGTCAGGTTAGGTCAGCCCAACAGCCAATCCGCTAAACTGAGGTTTTCGCGACCTAACAAAAAATTGTCGTGTCCGAGCGCAATTTTGAGCTGTTCACGTGAAAGAGCGTTTTAAACTTGCTATATGGACGTCTTTTCAGCAATTCAGAACCATTTTTGGGAGTTCAGCGACAAAAACAAAAATAGGTTTTTCCCCACCCCCTTGGTTTTATTTTACCATTTTTTGAAATTCTATTGACAGCTTGCCAAGAATTGGAACAAGCAGACGTTACTCTCATAGAAACTATCAAAAGGAATTGTGTAACTGCTGTGGAAAATTTTCCACAAGACTTCAAAAATAGGTATAAATTTTGAATTTTTGGGGTGTCGAAAATGCAAAAATTTTCAAAATGTCAAAAATGCTAAAAGTTGTTTGATTTAGCTCAAATTTGGTATGGTAGTTTGGATGGGTCGTGCCAACTTGCAAAAATTTCAGGCCTCTAGCTCATCCTTATCACTCAAACTTGGGATTTGGCGGGGTTGGTTTCTTACCTTCTTTTGGCGGTTGGTTTTTGTTCCCCGACCTCTATCTATACAATACAAGCGACGAGTCATGTAATTTTTTCGGAGGTTCCAAAATGATAAAATATATAATTAATATTAGATTTGTTAAAACGGTAAATTAATTTAAAAATAGCTCGAAAATAGTTTTTAAGAAATAAAACAGGTGTGGCGCAATTTTTTTCCTAATTACGCAAAAAATTTCGAGTCACTGCGCCACGGACCGCAAAAAGTTCGGACGAAAAATAAAACACAGCATACATGTCTTACTTGTTATTTAGTACTATGTTCTAAAATGTTGGCCTGTGAAGAATTGTTTGATGTAAAATATATTTTACTTTCAGTGTGTTTGTTTCAGTGGTACTGTGTATATATACTCGTTTCATTTTAAGTCTTTAACTTGTTCCTGAGTTTAGTGTGAAGGTAACTTTCGCTATTGTCTTATTGTTTCATAAGTGTACATAATTTTGTGTGGGTGTGGCCACGCAGCTATCTCATACTTGTGCTGTCCTGTCGCGAAGAATAGGAAATGGTTTACACCTATCTAACATCGTCTAAAAACTCTTTAACTCTTTTTGTTTCGACAGTTTCTGTGCTTACTGGAATATTGGGAGTTTTGTTTTTTGCTGAGTTCATCATTTTCTGTTAATTTGTTTATATTAAAATGTGTTGTTTAAAGTTACACTACCTATAGGGCTTAGGAGAGCCTAGGGCAGGGGTACTCTACTCTGACGGTGCCTTGCATAATATGAGCTATTGATCCATAGACTATAGGATTCCTAAAGAAATGGTTCTGCACCTGGGCCTTAAGAATAATATTGTATTATTGTAAAAAATGACTGGCACAGATGAATGAAATTGGAGGTTTCGTCCACATTCAGCCAGCCAGTCTGAAAACGTCGTGTAGAAATTGAGCTGTAGGACCGTTCCTTTTTAGAAGATACTTGCTTCCCCAAGCTTCGTACTACTAAACCATAGTACCAGTAACCAGTGCCTAATTTGATCCATTGTTTAGTCTGCTGGTTAATGAAATTAGTAAGGTCAAGGTCTAGTCTTGGTTAATGAATTTAGTATAGTCAAGGTCAATACTGTGCTAATTTACCATCCCTCATTTGAGATCAACAGACAAAATGGGCATTCTTTCATATTTCAATTGACACTACTGTGGTGAATTGACGATTGAGGCAGTGTGGAGAGACTGTGCCTTTGCCGCCGGTCTAATAAGCTGATTAATTTTCGGACAGCCTGTTCCGCTTTTTTAATTCAGTACTGCTGACTGCTGAGCGTGACTTATGGTGATTTCATAGTCCCAGTCGCCTATAGAAGCGCGTAGACGCACGTCGACGTGCGTAGGCGCGCGTCGACGCGCATCAACGCGCTACACCGCCATGTTACATTTGGAGGCGTCGACGCGCGTTGACGCGCGTCGACGCCTCCAAACGTGACATACGCCCTGGTGCTATGCTACCACTGGAAGCGTCGACGCGCGTAGACGTGCGCCGACGCGCGTCAACGCGCCCATTTGTAGCATGCCGGTTTACGCGGATCGACGCACGTCGACGCGCTTTGATGCGCGCAAAATGATATTGACGCTTGTAGACGCCGCGTAGGCGCGCGTCGACGCGCGTACACTTGCGTTCGCGACTATGAAGGCACCTTTATTCTGGTATGATTAAAAGTTCTCAATAGGAATGTTGTCTGAAATGGAAGGAAAAATTTTTCGCCCAAGTGCGTTTGCTCAGAAGTGGAAGATCTGCAAAAAAAGACGACCACGACCAAAATTGTGTGTGCTAATTATTGCGAACTAATGCCTTCAGAGCAAACTCCAACAATATATTTTTTAGAATCGTCCTGAACTGGAGATTTAGAACAACCTGCATATTTATTTTTGCACTTGCATTTGAATGATAGGGTATTATTTAAGAGCTGATTATGAGCTGTAACCAATACCTGAAAATGTACCAATTTCTTGAGTTCACTATTCACGAGTTTCGCGTGCGAGTTAACGGAGTAGAGTTAACAATTTTTAACTAGTTTAACCCTCCAGTCGGAGATCGCATCAACAACGTGGAGAAAATGGTAGCTTTAAAAAAGATAAGTTTCAATTTTGTGTTAATTTTTTAGAACTTAAGGATTGAGGTCGAGGCTTTAATAGCCTGGTTCGCCAAGTTTAGTAGGTTCCACTTAAAATTAAGTGACACAATTTTAAAACTTCTTACAAAAAGCAAAACAAAACTTATAATTGAGGAGCCCGTGTAAGTATAAACTGGTTTAGAATTGATAAACTATCTAAGCGACGTGGAGTCCGAAATTGAGCTATGAGTGGTAAGAATGTTGCGATAAATTATTGTTGACATAATTTAAGTGAAGCACATATGAACCAAAAATAAGATTCCAACAAGTTTTTAAATTCGGACGCAGTAAGTTTTGTTATGGCTGCTGCTTTATTAGTCCTTTCAGCATTGAATGCCGAAATATACCAAGTCGGAGGCCATAGTAAGATTGGTACTCGGGTCGTCAGATGTGCTAATTAGCACGATGGGGGGTCTGTAGGTTGCAGACCCCTGTGCATATCAAGAGCTCATGACTAGAAAAGACAGATAATATGGGGATTCAAGGAAGTACAGTTGCAATTCTGCTCCTGCTCATTTAAGCTAAGTTGCTTCCTCTTTTTTGTTAGCTTTTGTTGAATTTGCTGATCAGCAGATGCTTTCCCTGAAGGTTTTGCTGCAATCAAGTCAGGATAGTTTCAGTTAGTAAAACTTCAATTCTCAAAATAACTCTGTAAGTATTGGAAGATTTGCTGAAAAGAATTAATTTAATTTTAGTTGCAGTTAACTTTTAAGATTTTTTGCTCATAGGCATGGGTGGGTGGAAAAGGTCCCCCTGTGTCTATGCGTACAAAAACCTTTGATAAATTTCCTTGTAATCCGCGGACTTTTCACTCTTTCTTCCCTGAGCGCTCGCTTTCCCCTCTCGCCTCTTTTCTGCAGCCGTGTTTTTTTTTCACCCAAGGCTTACGAGCAAGCCAACTAGTTTTCAGCCATCTTCGTCACTGTTGTCAAGCGGGGGGCAACAGTAGTCGGAAAGAACGACTACAGTTGCCTTGGGGGTGACTGCAATAACCGCACGGCAGTCTGGTTTGGGGGCCAAGTTTTCTATCCTTGGTCTTCGCTTCTCCGCTTCTTGGCTTTTAGTCCGCGGAGAGCAGCATCTTTCGGTTCACAAGATGAACCACAATGATGCTGAACCACTTACAAAAAAAAAACCCTCCAGTCGAGTTAAAATAGGCTGTTTTAATCTTTTAACCCTGAGCCCTAGAAGGTTTGAGTTAATTTTAACTCGTTTAACTCGGTGCGCGAAAAGGCCCTTAGATGGAAGTTTTTGCGAATTTCGGGAACAGGGCGCATTTCTGGGATCTAATTGTATTGCAAAGGTTGGTCAGCTCTAGAGGCCGGCCGGCCTAAGCCGGCCGGCGGCCGGCCGCCGGCCGACGACTTTTGCTCGCCGGCCGGCTAACGGCCGACCGGCTGGCCGGCCAGCCGCCGGCTGGGATACAAATCACCAATCAGAAATTTACAAAATAGAGCAACTAAGCTTAAACTGAACTCCAAATCTAGTTATGCTAATTTTATATGCTGCGCTGTGCTATTTTTTCTAAGATAACGTCCGAAAATAAATATCTTAGCAGTTATAATAACTGCACTGCAAACTGCCCTAGGCCGATAGCCGGCCGGCCGGCCTACGGACTCACCGGCCGCCGGCCGGCCGGCCGATGGGCTCGGCCGGGCCGGCCGGCGATCGGCCGGCCGGTGAAATCCCGGCCGGCCTCAAACACTAGTCAGCTCGTCCAAAACTTTCAAGTCAGGGCCCAAAGCTTCATAACTGTTGATGATGGAAAACATTTAAATAAAGAAAAATCTTGTTTTCGTGAATTTGGGAATCGAGTGCATTTTAGGAAATGATTGTATTATTAAACTTGTTCAGATTGTCCAGAGCTTTTAGATGAATAACCATATCGTGAGCATTAAAATATTTAACTTCAGGAAATTTTGAAAAACCGAAGATTCCGAAAATTGAGTGCACTTTGGTTGAAAAGGTTGTATATAATATGTGCAAAAACGTGACGCGGAACCAGATCTATTTGATCACGGTGTGTGCACGGTCAATGTGCATAAATTTTAGCAAATCTTTCCGTAAATAAAACCCGGTTTTCTGTATTTTTCTCGATTTTCCATGTTGTCTCCATTTCCGAACGATGTTAAAACATATACATTGCTTGCTTACATACGACCAAAGTTTGTAAGCACATTTTTTGGTCTTACACCCTAGTTTCTTCAATTTTATCTTATCTTTGTATAGTTCTCACTTCTCACTTTCTTTTGTGTAGTTCTCACAAGACCTTGAACACCCAAAACAAAACAAATCGTTATTTTTCAAAGTGACTACACATCATTCTGCAGCTGCAGTTTCTGATACGGACTTTAAGAATTGTTCAATTAGATTCAAATGCGAAGTTTCATGAAGAGTATTGCAAAATAAGGGAAAATCGAAAAATATAGCAATTAAGTGTCTACTATTGAAAATTAAAATCATGGTCAGATCGGATCGGATCGGTCCAATCCGGGGCTGGATCGGATCGGATCGGATCGCCGGCCATTTGCCGGATCGGATCGTTAGGTAATTTTGGCTGCCGATCCGATCCACTTCATTACTTGGAATGTAGCTTCAGTAAAAACCAAATCTTAGGGACTACAGTGGATTACTTGGGAGTGGTAACAAACGATGGGTCCGACGATACTAAGGCAGACGCATAATACCTGTTCGTCACTTTCGCAAAACTTAACCGATTTAGCTCTAATGTAGTAGGGATGCATTTGGCCACACTTCTGATCGACCCGCAGCAAAATTTTAAAATTTAGAAATTTAAAATTTTTAAGTTTTCCAAGGTGAAAAATGTTTCGTATCCAATTTTGCTAAAAAGTTGCATGCAAGAGTTTTCAGGGGTCGCTGAACACGAATCTGGAAAGCTTTATTCGATCTAGCTTTTCCTTAGCTACATACAATACAGGTTGAGAACCTAGATACATACATATGTTAGCAAAATTGGACACAAAAATCTTTTGGTTCCCCTTGTTCCCGCCCTTGGAAAATAAATTAAAATTTTTTTAAATTTTAAAATCTTGTTGGAAAATAAATTAAAAATTTTTTAAATTTTAAAATTTTGTTGCAGATCGATTAGAAATGTGTTCAAATGCATCCATACCAAATTTAACTATCTTCTTAATCAACAAATCAACATCTTCATGAAAAGTAAAATCTCTCAAGGCATCTGTCATTTTAGCTTGGGGCACGGACGAAATCTGTAAGCAAAACACATCGGTTATTTGTGTACCGTTGAAGTGACTTAGGTACTACTAGTGATTTATAAAAAAATTTTGAAATTGCATTTGCGGGCTTACACTCCTTTCCTATCTGACGCTTGGTATTCACTCGAATCCTTCTCTGTAGCCCTTATTTTGGGCTTTGCCTTCCAAACTGGCTTCAATAGGATTCCGCCATTTTAGGCACTATTGGCAAGTGGGGCGGCAGCGCTAAAGCGGTAAACGACAAGTGTTACCCCGGGTGTGTCCGAAATAACCGTACGCCAACATGGCTTGGGATTCTTGTTTTCTAACCTTCACCTTCCCCTCTCCGTTTCTTGTCCGCGTGCGGTCTACGGATAGACAGCATACAGAGGGATCTGACGAGTGGCTAACATGCTAAGTCACAATTAATAAAATTTGAACTAAATCAGTTAAGTTTTGAGAAAGTTCTTACGGACAGATGTGCGTCTGTCTTTGTATCGCCCGATGGGTCAATATTGATTTTTATCGTATATTTACTGTCATTCCATGTGCAACCAGGAAGCCGATCTGTTCCTATTATATATTCCCACTCCCATTTAATTGCGGCCTGGTGCAACAGTTCTGTTACCATTCTGTCTCGAACTCCGCAACCCTACTTTATGAAAGCATCGGTAGATGTGCCGCTGTTAAGGACAAGACAAAAGCTTGGAGCAGAAACTGGACTCTTTCAACTGACTCCAAGTAGATGAAACTGAAAATTTCAAAGACCAAAAATTTCAAAAACCCTCATGAAACTTTAGCTCGTTAACAACTGTCACGTTTAGCAACATTCTGTTACGAAAAGGCTCGAGTACGAATACCTCAAGCGGCTCAAGCTGTTGCTACACAACACCTGCACATTTAGGATGCCAAAAACCAAAGGGTGCAGTCTCTAAAGTACTCCGTAGGTATGTGAGCTAGCGACGAATGACGAGTAATTGTTACAAGACTACCGTCTGTTCTGTGCACTCCAGCTTCGCCAAAAAGAATTTAGTCCAAAGCGAAGTGTCAAAATTCAGTCACTACATAGAAAATGGGTGTCAAAGTCAAAGATCTCAGGAAAAAACAAGTTTTACAAATTCTTAAATGTTGCGTCATTAGATTGTAACGGTAATAATTCTTTTGTTTTTTGACCATTCTTGCACAACTAATTTCCCTTGTTCCAAATTTTTGTAGACATGAAAAGCGATTAATGAAAGTCAAATGTTTGTTTTTAGGCCATTATTTTAGGGAGTAAAGTGAAAGTTCAAAAACTAAATCAAATTGACAGAAACATTAAAGTTGGACAGAAATTTAGATAACAGTCGGATTCTCACAGTAAACACTTGTAATTTTATTGTTTTGGAAACTTTTTAAAATTGTAGGTACAAGTTTTGTTGCTGTCGGCAACCTTGAAAACGGAAAGTTTTCTGGAAAAAGTGAACTTAGTAGCAAGCTCACTCACTCGAAAAGATTGGATGGAGAGATTTCAGAAAAAATGTCACTAGGTCAAAAATGTCCATTAAAAAGCTATTATCTTGATCAAAGAAAGTTGTATAAATACCGACTGATTCTCCTACCGAAATCAAATCGGTTGTTCTCTACCTTCCAACTTTTACTCTTCTTTGAAAGGACTAGCCCTCAAAAGCTAATATGGGAATTCTTTCGGAGCCAGATCACGATCACGCTCAGATCAGAGCCACCGCCTTCTGCGCTGTCGTGATCGCAACTGTGGCCGTCGTGGTTTCAGTGATCACTCTCCCGCTGCTCTACAACCACGTTCAGAACCTCCAAACCCATATGGCCCATGAGATGGAGTTCTGCAAGCACCGTTCACTGGACATGTCTCATGAAGTACAAATGGCTAAAATGAGCAAAGGTTGGCTGACATGTTTTTTTTCTGCTTTAAAAGTGCGTAGGCAAAAGTGAAAGGCCTAAGCTAGGCAGGGTTTAGAAAAAATGTCAGGAATTTCGCAATCCTTGCTGTTGCATAAAAATTAGATGAATGTTGTTGAAGGAAGTTACATACATATACCTACACTGTAAGCCGTGACCAATGGTAATCCAGCTAACCAATACACACTACACAGCATACAATTAAAACTAGGTGTCTTATGAAACAGAAAATTTCGATGTGGCAGCTTTAGGAATCTGCCTAAAATTTCCAAAATTCGCAATCTAAGGAATCTGGTAGAAATGAGCTGAATTTTGGTTAACGGGTTAAAATTTTTCTAGTCTCACAATTTCACTATTCTTACTGTTTTAGGAGTGTCCGGACGAGAGAAGAGAGCAACCTGGCTGTTCGGACAGTACGCCAGCGAGCCCAGCGGGAACGGATATCCGTCGGAACCGCCCGCACCTCCACCACCTACCAACGGCGCCGGATACGGAGCCGGAATTCTGTCAACAGGTGGTCTTTGCTGCACCTGTCAGCAGGGTCGAGCCGGACCACCCGGAGAGCCAGGTGAAGATGGAGAGGACGGAACCGAAGGCCCACCTGGCAACGACGGTAATCCTGGAAAGGATGGCTCCGTCCTGCCGGCCACCAAGCAGCCGGAGATGTGCGTCAACTGCCCAAGTGGACCGCCCGGACCTCCCGGACCACCTGGCCCACCTGGCCCGGCCGGCGCCGGTGGTGAAAACGGCTCGGCTGGCATGCCCGGGCGACAGGGAGTTCCAGGACTGGCTGGTGGACCCGGTACCCCAGGTGGCCCCGGTGGACCCGGACCCAAAGGACCCCCTGGACCACGTGGAAAGGTCATTACAGTACCCGGACCCCCAGGTGAGGCTGGACCCCAGGGCCCACCTGGTGCTGCCGGCCCAGCCGGTGAACCCGGTCCGGACGGACAAAACGGTGGTTTCGGAAAGATGGGACCCGCCGGATCCAAGGGACCAGCTGGTAAGCCTGGTAAGGACGGAGGACCCGGTACTCCAGGCGAGCCAGGAGCTCGCGGCCCACCTGGCTCTTGCGACAGCTGTCCTGCGCCTAGGACCTCACCTGGCTACTAGGCATAAACCAATGAAGCATTGACGTAAACTGAAGGCGAACTTAATTTTGGATTAATGCGAACCTGTACTATTGAAACATGTAAACCTTGTAAACCTCAGCTTAATAAATAAACGTTTTCACGAAATAGTGGTTTTATTTGTGGTAGGCAGTAGGTAGGTAGCTAGAATGGTATGTATATGAAGAATGGTAGGTAATTTCAGAATCAAATTAAACAATATCACTTATATATATATGAGTTTATTTTCCTGTAATGTTCGGAAAGAATCCCAAATTGTTTTGACTCTTAACTTCAAAAAGGACTGAGCGAAACAGCCTAAAACTTTCAAAAATCTTAAACCTAAATAACTGCATCAATTCATTAATACCACAACTCAGCTGACTTTACTGCCAAGACAATACAAAAGATTATTTCTACAACCAATCAAAATTCGACCATGCGGACACGTGACCGGAGAGGAGAACAATTCTCCCTCAACTTTGTAACTACATTGTACAGTCTTTGTACCAAACGATACAACACTGAGTATTCCATTTGTTGTAGCTGTCAGTAATAGTGTATCTCTGTCAGTCACAACCGCATAAACTGAGCTAGAAATTGGCCAATCAAAAGCGTAGACCCAATCTGATTGGTCGGTTGCCAGGCTGAAGCAGCGAAGCCTCCCGTCACGTGACCCTATTGATAAATACGGTTTGCCCTGAGATTGGAACAGACACGGGGTACCAAAAACCGAAGCAGAGGAGCCAGGAAAATAGAGTATTAATGATCTTTGTTCGCGTATTTCCTAAAATAAAACGAAATTAACCAAACTGAGCTGCTTTTAAAATTTCCGAATGATTTAGAATTGTACAATTTAAGCAAATAAATTTGAAGTATATATTGGCGAATCTCACCGTTTTAGGAAAATTTAGGAAAAATAAACAGCAAAGGTACAATACTGTACCTAGAATTTTGTAAAAACTTAAATTTAAACTTAAACTCAGAAAACAGACCTTTGAATTAGCCTTTGCACGAAAAACCCGAATTTGACCGTCGACACAGGGAACAAAAATTTTATCATTTGCGGAAACTAGGGAGCCAAAAACTGGACTGGAGACCGATGACTTCCAAATTATTTGACCATCCTGAAACAAAACTCTTTGAAAATATTTAATTCTTTAGGTACATTAAACTAAAAAAGCCCACAATTTGATGTACTAAACTGGTTTTTGAACAACGACTCATTTTTTGAAACTATCGCAACCTAGAATCAGAAGTCTTTTAATGTCAACTCTTTCCCGAAACCACGCTGGAAAGTGCTTTTTGTGTGTAAGTTAGAGTTCGTGTGAGACTACGAGTTTTAAATCCAATGAAGTAACCAAATGAGTAAAACTGAACTCTTTAACACTTTTAGCCAAATCGGCAAATAATTAGCTGTCAGTCACCATACCTGAACGGGAGGTCAAATTTCACTGACTCTTGTGGAAGCAAATTTCGGTACCCCTTGTGGAAGAAATTTTTCCTATGAGTACTTTTGAAAGAGATTTTTGCGATTTTTTAAGGAAAAACAGCTATTGCGGCGAAGCCGGAAAATTCTTGGAAATTTTTGTCGTAGAACCTATTTTTGGGCTATTTTCTTACCCCCTGTGGCCAATGTTTTACCCCTTGTGAGCGACTTCGCCGAGGGTTCCCCCCCCTTTTCCCCTTGTCTACCGGTGGTTGTCATTGTTGATTCGTTTTTAACTAGCAGTGTGAAAAGGCAAAGTGAATGGAAGAGAAGTTGACCTTAAAACCGTCGTTCTTACTTCGGCTGATAGAGCGAAAACTTCACTGCTCAAGGTTGCTACAAAGACAATCGATTCATTTGAACCAAAACACGGGGTGGACAGACAGCTGCCGCCAACTTCATATTTCCAAAGGCAAAGACGTTTCTATAAAAATAAATAAATGTTAAAACTGGTAAAGAAAATATTTTAATTTATTACTGTGGACAGATAGACTAGTTAATTTTTAATTCTGTATTTTCCCTTTGCTAATTGCTATTCATACAGCTAACATTTCCTAAAATAAAATTAAATTCTGGAGATATATACCTACATAACTACTTAAAAGATAGAAATCTAATTCAATGTTGGGTATTATATTGAGTTGTACCTTATAATCTAAACAATAAAATGTTTTATCATATGAGCCAATAAAAACCGTTGGTTTTTCAATGGACACCAATCCAGAAGATTTGATAATATCTCTGGTCTGAAAATGCCACTCTTCAAAACCAGAATCAGCTGATAGAAAATACAAACAACCATCATAACAACCTAAAAAATGAAAAAAGAGCACAAAAACAACAACAAAAATAATTCACCACACAAAGCTAACTGTCACTAAAATTTAAGCCGATCCGTCAGATTTCAGTCCATTTTGTAAATTACTGTTTCTAATTATTGAAATAAAAATTTTTTATCATATTGATATTAATTGTCACCATTTTCTATAAGGTAGATAAATAAACAGGACATTATACCAACAATAACAACATTCCCATCCGAAGTGACCGCAGCCGAGCCTTCAATTCGATCCGGTAGTCGAGCTTCCCAGATTAGCTGTCCACTGTCCAGATCCAGGGCCACAAATCCACCTGAATGGGAGCCAACAAACCCAACACATTTACTAGAAATAAGAAAAATTAAAGTTTTTACTGTTATCAATAATCAGCTTCATAGCCTAGCCATCCAATAGGAAAAAAATAACAAAAAATAACGAATAATAGAATTTTTAGTTATCCAATTACATTAGAAATACAATTACTTGAAATAGTATTACAGGTCTAGCCATAATTCCCTCCAACACTAGCCAGAAAAAATTCCTGGGGGGTCCACAATTTCGGAGGAGAATTACTCCCATCCCCCCCCGGCTACGCGCCTGCCCTCCAATGAAAATTGAATGAGAGAAGTCAAGGAAGGAAGTAGCCTGCTACCGATGAAATCCCCAGGGAATCCATAATGTTACCACAAAGTGGTATATACTTTCAAAAAAGGGAGACTCCAAACAGGACATACAGAATAAAGCACAACAATTTACAATCCAGTTATATATACCATTTTGCCTGCATGCAATAAAATGCTGTTAATCTTAAATCTCACTATATTACAATGATAAATAATTGAATACAATTGAATAATACTATTAAAACGTATATATTGCAACAACCAACCTATTTCTGCACACCACTACAGGCGTTGCATCAATACATTTCTCCAAATCAAAGGTCCACAATTCAGACAGCTGCTGACCGGGCCAACCTGCTGATGCTTCAGCGTCGAGGTAGGCAGAACCGGCTTTGGAAAAAGTGGCCTAAAATTCAGATTTTCGACAAAATGAAGCCACAAGACTAAGCAGAAATTTCTAATATTTATTTGAATAATTTCCAAATTTGTTGAGGAAAAATCTGGTTTCTGTTTAGCTTGAACCAACCGGTTTTTCCCTAAACGACCAACTAAATAATGAAAGTCAAAGGAAACAGGAAACACTGAAATTATTTTTGTGAAAATTCAGATACGGTGTATTCCACCAAAACGATACGAGGGTGTAAATTTCTAATATCGGTAAGCACATTACAGAACCTCACATTGAGATAATTCATTATTTTATGCTTACGAAATTCTGGCTGCCGGATTTAAATTTTTTGGCCATTGTCAGGAAATCTGGCCTTCGGTTAGCGTCGACTGGTAAGTGCCGCCTTTTTGTGACAGAAATTGTCGTCGACGAACACACATCCAGGACATATTGCAAAAGTTGACCAAATGTTCCTCGGCTCAAAAGGTCGAATGCACGAGGCAGACTACGGTTAAGATTCAACTCAATTTGGTTAATCACATTCAAGCGTTCCAGAGAATCTAGACCAAGGCTTGACAAAGATAGATCATGCTGTTCTAAAATTTCTTCGGTCTGACTGCTGGTGGAGGGAAGCAATTCCTAAAATTCAGAACAAAATTATTCATTGCTATTTGAAAACTGACGTAGGTAGAGCCGCCTTTGGGAAAAGTGACCTAAATTTCAAATTTTCAACAAAATGAAGCAATAAGAATACGCAGAAATTATGAATATCGAATTAAGAATTGAAGGGAAGAAAATTTTGTTGGTAAAGATAAACAATTAAAATAAATCTTACTCTGAGGATATGTTTTATGGTATTTTTAACGTCGCTGTGGTCACAATCAGATCTGAGTTTTAGGGCCGATTTCGCCAACTTCAGCAACGCAACTCGGTCTAGCTTACCTACAAAAGAAATAATAGTTTTTAGAATAATTAATATAAAATAATTTAAGTGAATATTTCATAAAAATTTTACATAAGATAATCAAGGAATCGGATTTCCAAGTTCAGAAAAAGGAGAAGTATATATATTAAAGATGACTTGAGAAATCAGTTCAAAATCGTTCAAATGATCACAGACTTCAGACTCATAAAAATCAGAAAATTTCCACGAACCTTTTTAATCTGACATAAGCTAAGAAACCAATTTTGAACAATAAATGAATTTGAAATATATCTGAAATAAATTTTGTGCTCATTGATCCGATCCTACGTTGTAACGAGGTTCTATGGAAGAACATTTGCGGTAGTAGCCTTGGTATCATTGTACTAATTTGTTGAACTCGGTGCAGCCGGAAAAAACCGGGAAAAGGAAAAAAGAATTTCTGCTATTTTCACTTCGGTTTTCCGGAAAAATGGCGTCCAAAGAGGATCATATCTACCACACGGGACAGGTGGCCACCGAAATTATGAAATTTCGAGGTCCCGCCGGGAAGGAAGCGATGGCTAAAATGATGATGTCAAATTTGACGGATCGACAAATTTGTTTCAAAGTCAGAACGAATGTGCCACAGTTTATGTCTGTAAGTGTGTTCTGTGACTTATTTATAATGGTACCGTTTATAAATTATAGCATCACATTTCCAGATCTTATTTCGATAGTAAATGACTATATTTAGTTTTGCCGAGGGCTATTTGAGCTACATAGTCCATGCTCAATTTATTTACGTGGTAGAATCACCAGTTCCAAACGAACAAAGTTTTGTGCAATTCGTTCGTGAAATTCCACATGAATTCATTGCCGGAAAATTAGGTTCTTTGAGTTTGACCTTGAACCAACAGAAATGCAAACTAAAGTATATAAAAGTCTGACTACCGACTTCCTATACTACCAATTCCAACCCCAATACCAACCCCTAACAAACTACCGTTTTCAAATTTATCAGAAAATAATTTCTATTCCAAGGGCCTTTTCGAATGCGAGTTAAAAAAGTTAAAAGTAGTATAGTTAAAAGTTTTTAAAGGGCGAGTTAAAAGTGAACAGTTTAACACTTTTAATCCTGTGAAAAGGATTCAGTTAATTGTTAACTCTTTTAACTCTTTTAACTCGCTGTGGAAGAAAGATCCCAAGAAATGTTTCTACTATTTTTTCAATTTCTTTTCAGATCACTCCAACGGCAACAACGATTCTGTTGCCAGAGCAGAGTCTCTCCGTGGAATTGGTTCTCAGTCCGGAGTATGATCGGAATAAATCGACCAGCGTCGTCGTTCTGCGGGCTCTCTATCTTTCACCGGACAACAAAAAGACACCGGACGAAATTTGGGCCTCCAAACCGAAGGACGTGTCCGACTCCGCTTTCAAGTAACGGGAACTCTCTAAACTTTTAGAGAACAGCAAGTTAAAAGTCCCTAACAGCCACATTTTAATCCAAAACAGTTTTTGCGAACTACAGGTATATAATGCATTAGAATCCTCATATACTTTAAACAATGCCTCAATAAATTTAAACAATAAATTTAGAAAAATGTGGAAAATACAAAGAAAAATGTCTCATTGAGTTCGAAAACCTAGACACCAAAACGGATTTTTGGTCCTGAAAATTGAAAATCCTGAAACGGCCAACCTAATTTGCATACCTAAGTACAACCAACAGCGAATTTCCTGCAGTCTGACCGGGTATTTTTCCCATTTCAGAGTGGAAGTGGAAACCACAACCAAGGAACCAAAAGTGGAACCCGTAGCCACGATGTTTCTGGGTCGTAAGTTGGACGCCAAACCGACCATGGTCACCGATGTCACGATGCCGACTCAGCGTGCGGCGGAAAAGCATCGCGATCGGGCCCGACAGGCGACAGTTCCCAATCCCCTGTCACCGGAGATCATCAAATGGCTGCAGAGTCAACCTCCCGAAGTGGCCTATCCCATCTACTATCTGATGCTCTTTGCCTTCCTGCTGGGCCTGATAACAGGGATAGTGATATCGCGATAGAAATTGGCGAAATTGAGAAACGAAAGAAACTGGAAATTGGAAAGATGAAACTTTTTGAACACTTGTATATCTTACAACAAATTGTTGCTACAAAACTAGTGAAATTTACAAGATACTGAGCTGCATGAAACTTGGTATTCAATATAATTGTCCGGCTTCATAGGATTACTACAGACAGACAAAATAAATCTGAGTTACATACATTACGTGCTCCATTTAACGCAACCCTATGACCGACCTAAAGCGAAAATGGTTTACTACTTTTTCAAACCACGTGCGAGAAAAAGCTTGAGCTTTGGTTTTAAGATTAAAAAAAGAGTTTTAACTCATTTTAACTAGTAAGATTTTATGTCGTTTAACTTGTTGCGCTAAAAGGCACCCAGTTCACCAATATCTGGCTTCGATCATTATATCATTAATTTTTCTTTGATTTCCTTTTTTGTTTATTCAAATTTGACACTGTTAGAAAACATATGAAACTCGTAACCCTGACGGGGTCCCTAGGAAGCAGTCGTCGTACCCCTACAAAAAAAATGACTGCTAAGAAGCTAAATGCCTAGATTAGTATTAACTTGAAGTGAATTTCTTAACTGTTTAAAAATGCAATCTTTTGCATACGTACCATGTGGTGTGAGCGGAATATGCTTAGTTCTAATGAAATAGTTTGGACAGTAATAGGACGGAAAGTCTTGGCAAATCTTATTCTTAATGTCAGCTTTAACTGTTGACCAGTCCGCGTTCTCCGTGATCCTAACGATGCAATAAAGCAAAGGCGACTGACTGGAGTCTTGAATGATCCAGCAGTCAGTTACTGTAGAAAGCTCCAGAACACTCTGAAATTAGAGTGAACTATAAATACAGTAACTACAGTAAATATGTATATGTGGTAACCAGCCTGAAGGAGGCTAAAGTTATTCGCTGTATGTTTACGCGTTGAAGCGTGAAATCTAGCTAGAGTGGATTTGCTGCACTCTAGCATCGGAAATTTCGGTAAATACCGAAAAGATTTTGAAGTAAAGATTTCTATCGGATTTTAAGTGCACAAATTTCTTTTCTGCTGTTAAAATTCAGACCTTTCTAATGGCGTCCAGATTAATTCGCTTCCCCAGTCGCTTGATCTCAAAATCGGCCCGACCGACGAAAAACAGCTGACCCTCCACCTCCCTCACGATATCTCCGGTACTGCGCAGTTCAGGGGCACTGGACCAGGTCTCATCGTCCAATAAAGTACGTCTTTCTGGACCCCCTGAAACAAAAAAAATGAATAAAGAATAAAAACAAGGCAAAAACCGCTGAAATATGTGCAAAATCAAATGACAGAAGCTTACTTAATGTTAGTGTACACAAATATACGTGCATACTAAGTTGAGTAAAGACATGTACAAACTAGCGTTGTAGCGTACCCATATACAGCACAGACTCATTAGAATCGCTGTCTTTACGTAGGTCAATTACTGTTTTAGACATTTTCTGACCCAATGGAACGCTTTCTAATCTAAAACCAATGTTCAAAGTTGGAGACAAGATAAAACAACGAAATACTAAACAAAAAGACTAAAATAGTTGTTGGCCGGCCGGCCGGCCGGTACTAGAGCAGAGCCAATCCGGCCGGCCGGGTCAGCGGCAGCCCACGGTTTGTGGCTCCGCCGGCCTGGCTTGGAAACTCGCCCGAAAGCCCGGCCAGCCGAGCCACAACACCGGCCGCGCAACAACACTAGCCCAAAGTGTATACCAAGTACATTTAATGAAAATCAAAGAGTGCTGTAAACTGATGGTTAGAATATGTTATTTCCGGCGCAGACTACCCATTCACCCCTTTCACCATTATATATATATATATATATATATATATATATATATATATATATATATATATATATATATATATATATATATATATATATATATATATATATATATATATATATATATATATATATATAATATATACAAAATTGGTTTTATGCAATGCAACTTCAAATTCAGGATTTACTCGGTATTTCTCAAGAATTCATCCGTAATTTCTTGAACAGTGCCAAAACAGGACACTTCTGTGATCCCGTAGAGATTGAAAATCCGGGTCCTATTGTCAGAATGCTTCCAGGCCCGCAATTCCGCTGACGTCGGGCAGGTTTCCCCACAGAATGCCAGAATTCGAACGGGACTCTGCGGGCCCAAAATTCGGGACATCACTTCGGAGCCTAACAGTCGAAACAGGCTGGGAGTGCCCTAAAACAAGTGTCATTAAAAAAGATAACTATTAGCTTAAAATCATAGAGTAAATTAAAACTAAAAATACATAACTTTTTTAACAAGTATCACTCCACTAAAATTTGGCATTTTTTAGCATTTAGCATTTAACCCACAGAAAGAATTGAGCTAACTTCAATTTTGCCTTAACTCTGTTGCAAAAAGTCCTTCATGCTTCCTTGATGTCAAACGTTTTCAGAGAGTGGCATTAATTTTCCGGAACACTGCTACATGATCTTAAGTTTTAAAATGTCAAGGTGGTGACACCCAAAAAAGATAGAGGGCAAGAGACGGCGAAGCGAAGATCACGGACAGAAAATATGATCCTAAAATCAGAACAATCCGCAGTTTAATGCTCACTTGAACTACGGTAACTAGTTGTCGATTCAGAAGCTGAAACCAAACATCCGGATCCAGCTTCTGATCTCGACTAAGCACCAGCAGAGAAGCTCCGCAAGACAGTGACACAAAAATGTCAATTATGCAGGGATCAAAGGTCAGTGGTGCCAGAAGGACAAAGCAATCGTGAGACTTAACATCAAACATGTTACTATAAATAAAAAACTAAAGCAGATAACAAACTTAATCAATAATCTAAATAAAAAATTAGCCAATGGAAAGATTTAAAACAAGGAATATGTAGATCCAGTTCAACTGTTACACAAACCCTAAACAAATGCTTAACCCTTCACTAAACTAATTAATTAACTTCAATGCTAACCGTAAATTAACTTAAAAAGTCACCCCGTAGTACTATATCATCAATTATCAAAAATTGACATTTTTAAAAGCATGCCCACATTTTAAAAATATTAAAAAGGCAATGTGTACAAGAATTTGTACATACTTAAAGTCTATAATATTTGGTACGATGCAAGAGTGAGGTACTCTGACCAATTTTGAGGCTCCGGTAGATCCTGAGGTCTGCATTACGTAAGCCATTGGCTCAGATTTGCCATCTTTGCAAGCTGATGTAACGGGGCGATGATACCAGAATAGATCCACGTCAAAGGAATTCTTCTGGTCCGATTTCACTGCCGTTAACTGAAAAATATAAAATAAAAAGCGAAACACATGCAGCTGTTTATATGAAGTTCGAAGGCAACTGTAAGTCACTAAAAAACCATACATTGTCTAGGCTCAGGCTGACCCAGGAGTGTACCCTTAAGTTGGTGGTTAGGATTTAAGATAGCTTTGCTTTTGAGTTAAGGGGGGTCGCTTAGGGTCAAAATCGATAGTCACGGATTTCGCTCATTTTCACACACAATATAGGTACATATGTTCTCAAAAACAAGAGAAAACATTAGAGTTCGAAATCAAACTGTGGCAGAGATATTCAGCTATAAAGTTGGAAAACTTGAAAATCACTGTGATTTGACTTCCAAGGTCATGTTGAGACAGAACGGCAGCGAAATTTGGGTCCACTAATGTGGCAAAGTAATTGTGTGGGTTGGATAATATTTAATACTAAAACGACTCCGACATAGCCACTCAGTCGTTCACAGTACATTCTTTAATGGTGAACTGAGCCTTTTTCAGCTAACTGTGCCCTCAAACTTTAACTTGTTCTAACTTTCAGATACTACATTTCAGGCACATAGTTTTATTAGAAAAGTTGTTCAGCTCATCAGCAGCTATCGAATAATACCCAATTTGTCTATATTTTGGAAATTTCAAAAATTGACTTTTGTGACCTATAAAGAGATCAAAGGGGCCGACACGACAGAAAAGTTCTACCTTGAAGCATTTGCCTTTACCATAACGTCCGGCAGGCATTGTGAGTTTTATGTGCCAATTTTGGTGACTTTCGAGTGGGTAACGAGTGAGAAATAATTAAAAAAAGTGAAAATTGTTTTTTGAGAGCGCTATAAATGGTAGAAATTTGCAACTATTGTCATAAGAATTCTGTGTATGCGTAGAGTGCAACTATCTATAAGCTATTACTGTAGCTTTTGCCAATCGTGCAGGAAAGGCGAAAATGTTTTGCTGGTCCTGTTTTTCGTGGTACAAAAAGCACCAGTTTTACAAAATTTTGACTTTGAAAAATCGCCAAAAGTCCGACACTCAACAAAATGGTACCACAAGGGTTACTTGCACTCTCTGATACGTCCTTAACATGTTACAGCTAGCTAGAGCATACCTGTCTCATTTCAACTCCTCGATTCGAACATGCGATAACAAGAAAACAATTTTTGAACATGGATTTCTCGAAATGTGGGAAAGCTAAAGAAAAGCGACCAGTTCAGGCTTCAAAAGAAACGTCTTCTCGAGGGCTATTTTTTCTGAAATCTTTTAGTGATCAGGTAAGCTCAAGATTTTGAGAAAAATGTACATTTTTTCTGATTTTCGCCAAAATTTTCAAGTTTGGATGCTTGTTTCTCTCGAACGGAAAGACAAAATGCGAAACCATGAAAATTAGCCCTCGGCAATTGTCCCAAAAATGCGTGTCTAAAGCCGTTTTCTAATTGGTTGCATGAGTTGAGAGAAATGCGTGTTCAAAACAATCTGGTTGCGATTTTCAAAATTTCAAATTTTCGTTGCTGTGCGTAGGCACAGATTTCGCAGAGAGCTCTCCGTTGGGCATAACATGTGCTTTAGGACTACAAATATGGGCAATACTTGACCGACAGACCAACACTGTTGAAACTGTCGAAATCTTGCAATATTTGATTTTTCAAAAAAAAAGCCAGTTTTGGACGTCGAAAATCAATTTTCGCTGTTATCTCTTAAACCGTAAGGAATCGAAGAATACCCTCAAAAGCAAAGTTGTAGGTCTTGGTGAGAGGATTGAATGATTATAAGTTCGTCCCTGTAGGGTACCCACAGTGCAAGTTATGGCGGATTAAAGCAAATTTCTCCAAAATTCAAATTTTCACGCCGTGACTTTTCTAAAATCTTTTCTAGGCTAAATGAGGTAATTGTAGCAAATTTGAATTTCGACGACTGTAGCGCTTTTAAAGCCCAAAAATACACGAACCCGAACCAGCACCTTAAGCTGGTCTTCGATCCATCGACTCGCTGCGCCAGTCAATAAAAGTGGTTAACTTTTAGCATCACCACTCGACTAAAAAGTCAAAGCGTAAATTACACTGAGTTCAGTCCTCGCGTCTGCGTCTAGTTCTTCCGTGGTGACAATGCAACGGATGGGACAGCGTTGGATCAAAGACTTCGACTGTGCAGTAGTGACGTTGGAGCTAATGTAGCAAAACACACAGTCTGCTTTCAGCACCCTAAAACAGATGCAGTATAACTAAAATATAACTTATTAAAACTTTAACTGTAACTTCAAAATCTGTATTTAATGGTAAAGATATACATTAACCTCCGAAGAATTCTTTATCCTTGCCAGGGTCTAGGATGTCGGTAGTCATACGCGTGAGAAAGGAGTGCCACAATGAATGATAACTGCAACTCTGGAGGAGGAGATACTCAAGGTAGTAAGTATCTCTTTTACCTTTCCACGTCAATGGTGCCCATTTGCGGACTAGTTAAACATAGACAGCTGGGTTGGTTAGAACCCACAGTGCGCTTGGTCCGTGCTCAAGGGTATTAGTTAAAGCCTTGTGGCAGCGGATACTCGAACCTCGGACTGTCGGATTCAAAGTAGAATATGCCTTCACGGCCGAGTGAGACACTCGAAGTTTAGTTTATGTCAAAAACTTAAACTATATTTTACCCCAGCATTAGTGCAATAGCAGTGGAGATGGAATTGGAATAAACTCCAATATAGTCGCCTGGATTGCAGATTCCACCAATTCGCTGAAATATTTCTGTCATAAAATATTGCAGTTGCTTATGACTAAATCTTGTCCTAAGGGTTGCGTCTTCACTTAATTCCAAAATCGCTGGGGAATCGCTCAAATCTGTTACCAGATCCTGCAACTTCATGTCAAGTTCAGAGCTAAAACTAACATCCAGTTATAAAGCTGACCGTCGTAATAAATTAAAACGTATTCAACTGCCAACAGCATTCAAACTTCAAAAACTGTTTTCTTTTGGATCAAAATCACAATGAAGATTTGGATCAACATGTAGATGCAGAGTTGAGTTCAGATTGACTTTATCAAGGTTATATATTACTCAACTTTTCAACTTCTTATATACCACCGTCCGCTTCCTGCTCAAAATCAAAACTAGACAGAAATCTTTGCTTAGGCCAGATCATGGAATGTTTTTGTCGAAACAGCCCTACCATGAAGCTTTCATCGCTGAGCGCAGCGTCCCTTTTCCACCAGATCCGGGGCCACTGGATTGATATTATTTCAAAAGTTGCTAAGCAAATAAACTCCCTACGGCCATCGATCAGATGACTTTGGAAATTTGAAAAACTAGGAGCCGTCTTTTGGTATTTATTAATTCAAGCGTCCAGCATCGACTGAAGGTGATACCGCTTCAGCTGAAGAAATGAGCAATCTAACTGATTAATTTAACGTACAGCACACCCTGTCTCAGAAGCACACTTTGCTGCAAGGTCAACCTGAGGGAGGAAGCAAAAATGGCAGAAAATATAAGTGATGTTTTAGGCACTGAAACTGAAACTGAAACTAGGTTTTAGATTGTTCTACAGGTTTCAGTTAGGATTTTGCAATTGAATTCATTGAAGATTACTGCAATATTAGCACTAATTCCCCGTGTAAAATATATGTTCTTAAAATTAACTATATACATTTCTTGCTTCTATTGGTCAAACCTACGATACGATTACGAGCTGCCTCTAATTGTAATTGTCTCAGATCCCGCCTCTAATTGTAATAAACACATTCCAATCGTGGTTTAACACGCAATTTCAGAACATTAATCTCAGATATTATTCCCTACAACTCTGTCTCAAATTATATGAAGAGCTTCAAATTGAAACGCTTATCCAACTACTCTACAACAATCAACTCAAAACCAAAATTTAATCCGAAAAGACCAGCAGGCAGAATTGGCATCACATTGCCACGGCTCACATTTTAATATTTACAAACAATATAAACAACAAATGCTGTGCTCGATCAGATTTTAAAACTTTAAAAAAGAATACAATTTAAAATTGTCGTAAGTCAAAAAAACTAAAAAAACGACCTAAAAACCCCTACAATACCACCCATAGAAAACATATATACAAAAATTTGACCAACCAAAAAAGTGCTAACACCTTCCACAAACCAACGACCTCAAAATTACAGCCCCAAGACCGAAAACAGAAAATGTAATAACAACAAGAACAATAGTGACATTTATTCCAAAATTAAACTTCAAGACGACAATTGCAGTAACAAGAAGACAAGAAGGGTTTTCACAGTTTAAACGAAACAAAAAATGGCCGGAAAAGCAAAACACAAACCAAAAAAGCACATTACAATAAGCAACAAAAACAAAACAAGGAAACTAAGAACATCTTATCTTCCTCCTCAAAAATCACTTGTTGGGATGGGCCTGAAACAAGAAAATACAACAAACCTACAATAACCATAAGGGCAGGCAGGATCGACAGCACGTACAACAGTACAGCCACAGCACAGGACCACATAAAAATTCAGAAAACATCACAGAAAACAAAGCACAGACTGAAGAAGATTATCCCATGGGCCAAAAAACAGCTTAAAAGAAGGAAAAAAGCATACACAGGCAACGTAACGTCAGCAAATAACACATGACAGAAATACAACGCAAAAAGAATAAACCCCTTTCGAATAAAATATATATTTTCTAATATTCTATTACAAAATTAGTTTTCTGAAACAAAAAACCTAGGCAATCCTGCTCCCCCAAAAACATAAAACCCACTCCACCTAAAGCATATAGAGTCAAATAAAAGCCCTATAAAATTACCACATGGAAACAGACACGAAGACTTTAGCACCACAACAACACCCACATGTCAATCAAGATCGACCACTAAAGAAGCTCACATCTCAATAAACAGGTCAACGAACGAAAATAACTATAGCATTAATTACAAAAGAGCTAATTAATTAATCGAATAAAAGTTTCCGTCTCAGAAACCAGAAAATATTATGTTGAGAAACAGGAGCAATCAAAAATTGATACTAATTTTTCCAGTTTGGAGTCTAAAGTGAAAATGAATCGACGCTTTAAGCGGTACCTAAATAAAAACTTTTACAAAAGCAAAGAATGCATGCAACCAAAGTGGCGCAGCAGTTCTTGCTAGAAACGAGGCAGACTGTAAAAAAAACTGCTTGCACTACACCTAATCACTGTGTAGTGATAAAAACACACTGTCAAAAAGGAACTGTTGTTTTTTTACACAAAAACTTATGTACAGAATGAAAATGTTGCAATGGCAAGCCAAACGAATATAGCTAAACTAACCAGCCACAGGAAACCTACTGTAGAACTCTAACCTAGGAACTTACGTAACATAAACATTACAATATCAGTCTAGCGTCACTTTACAAAGCAAGCCAGCAAGCACACAAGTCACAAACGGGGGAACACTATTGTGAGCGTTTCCGTTAGCAAAAATGGTATTCCGGGTCGAAGAGTTAACACTGGTTCACACTGCCAAAGGCAAAGTTTTAAGTTTTACGGTTTTAATTTATAAGACTTTTAGTTTAAAAAATTTAGTTTTAGCAAGGATTGACTCACACTGGATTGTCAGTTTTAGGTTTTAACGGTGTGGAATTGCTTTAGCTATCAATCAAAACGCTATGTTCTGCACTAAAATACTAAAAACAAGTTTTAAGACTTGAACAATTTTCAAGTCCAGTTTTAAGTTTTAAAGAACTCTTCAAACTTAAAACTCAGTGTGAACGCCGTCGCTTAAAACTTAAAACCTTCAAACTTAGTTTTAAAGCGTCAGTATGAACCGGGCTTTAAGCAGGTATGTTTAGGGCTAACCGCATACTCTTGGTATCTAGCAGGGTTCCCCTCTAGCAGCACTATATTTCGCGAAAATACCAACAAACGCTTTACCATAGCAACATAAGACTCTACAAACTCAAAGCAAATTGAACACTAAAGAACAACAATTTTCGGGAATTTTTTGGATCAATTCTAAGTGAAACAAACTACAGCCAATTAAAATGGGACAAAATTTCATGAAGATTCAGTTATCATCTATCCAAAAAAAGATACGTATATTACTAGCTTTCAAGAGAAAAACTATTCAAGCAAGCTCAAAGTGGATCAAACCCAGCATTTCTCCAATTTCAAAATGTATACATCGCAAAAATAACTATAGTATTAAAACAAAAAATAAAAGGGATATTAACTAAGGGTAAACAAACAGAGCAATCAGCTTACTGAGACCAGACAAAATACCCATCATTTAAGCTAAGATAAGAAAGAAAAATTGACAAAAATACGCAACACTAGAGCGAAAACCCTTAAAGTTAGCACACAATCTGTAAAGAAATAAAAGCTTCATTAGAAACGCTAAAAGGATTATCGAAACATTTAGACAAGATCACAGCAAGAGAAACTCCAGAAAATAGACCTTTTGCTTCTGATTTTTTAAAATTTTATCATCAAGTAACGTATTACGTAAGACTTACAGGTCCAAACATAGGACAAAGATTACCATTTTGAACATTACAACCGCACCAGTTCTGCTTTCTGAGGACGCAAAATATAACAGACAAAAATATCAACCGTTACAAAGGGGGGAGGGAGCAATCTATAAAGCTACTCTATAAGCATAAAACCTTTTCACATGAAGCCCCCCTTTGGACAAATATCCAATTCACAAAAAGCAAACAAACCAGCTAAGCACTAAACACTCCGACAACTTTCATTGCATATTAAACCATGAGTAAAATGGGTGGGGGGGGTAGTCGTAGTTTTGTGTAAGCGTCGGACGCGTGTCCTCTTTAAATATGATTAATAAACAATTAGAAGTAGAACTGAAAAATGTATGCCTTCCGCAATTTTTTTCTTTTATCCTTGTCATATTTTTCCAGTTTTCATTTTATAACCGATTCCAATTTCTCACCCCTTCACCACGCTTAGGCAGAACCACAACTCACACCACCACACAAGAGACGGAGGGTCCGTGTTGCGAATATCAACACAATCAACAAAGAGAATAAGGAGTCAACAACTAGACCAAAAATAAGAAGAAAAATAATCGAAAGCTTAAACGGCTACAATTACTGGAGAGTCAAAAATGACGCAAAAAATTGGTAACGAAACCAGGCAGAAAAGCTTCAATTTTCCCTGATAATTGTGGATATACATACCAAAGCTTTTTCATTAATTTTAGTTTTATACCGTCAGCGAATTCTTTCAAATTCCGTGTCTCTTAAATCCAAAAAAGCAGCAGTATATATTAAATTTTTATTTGAGCGATTTTAAGATGGGGGACGTGTCGCAATTTCCTTACATCCACTGCCGATACATACTTTTCATATTGCTTTCTGAAGTAGTTTTTCTCTACACCATGAAAAATGGACTTAAAATCACACCGACCCTCAAAGCAGCAGACCTACATACAGCAAAATAAACAAAACCGAAAAACAAACCGAGCCAAAATCATGATCTAATCACAGTTTACCAAAAAAGTGTAGCAAGCTTGCATACTGAAGATACAAATGTTACTCACTATAGTTGTACAACAGATAACAGGCAAAGGCTTTCGTTTAATACAGAAATTCTTACATACAGTAAAAAATTTAAAAACACAATTTTAAAAAAATTTAAAAAACAATTTTAATCAAAAAACCAGGAAAACCATTTAAATATACAATTTTTGTTCCATCCTTCCTCAATAGTAGGCATTAGGCAACTTCAAAACAAGAAATTTCTTGTAAGCAATTAAGTACAATTAACATAATTAATGACAGAGAGAATGCTGAAACTGATGTAGAGAGAGATACAGAAAGAAATCATTTTAGCAGAGGATCACAGGTTCCTGTATTGTACGTTGACCCCCAATTAGGCACTCCAACACAATCGAAATAAGCCCTGAAAATAACAAAAATAATAACTGTCCTCCTGTGTTATACAAATGCAAACTCTCGATTAATATACTACAAGAAAAAGTGTGCTTTCCTTTATAAAATTATTGTTACATAGATCAAACATATCATGTAAAACAAAGTGTCCAAACACAAGGCAGTATTTCTTTATTAAAAAACTGAAATGATGCCCACTTTTTGGCTTAGCTATAACAGTATATATATATGTAGATGGAGAAGGCTAATTTAATTGTATTTTTGGCAATTTTAGACCACTTTACTAGGTCTCCCAACTTTTAAGCTTCCCGCCCCCATTAATGGGGTAAGCCCATTGTCCCTTAATTTAAATCTAAACAAAGCACAGCTTAGATGATGAACCGCACAGAGAAATAAATATCATATTAATCCAAAGAAGGTATATATGTGGTAGCAAGATAGTAAAATTGGCAAGATAGTTATCTTGCTAAGAGTTTGGCAAGATAGTTATCTTGCTAAAATGTTAGCAAGATAACAATCTTGCCACGAAATTTAGCAAGATTATTATCTTGCCAAAATTGTTGGTAAGATAGTAAGTAATCTTTCTAGAATTTAGAAAGATAGTCATCTTACTAGTTTCAGTATAAAACATGTTTTCAATTTGGAAACAAAGAAAGTCATTAGTATACCCTATTCCTGAGTTTAATGCAAGGGGGGACTTTCACAAGAATTTAACACTGGTCATTGTGCTCTTTATTTTTGCTGAAGTTATATTTGTAATAGAAAATGCACAGAATTTGCATTATTGCGAAGGTAACAAATATTATAATACGTACGTCAAGATTAAATGAAAATGAATCAAAGAAAGATGAAAATTACAGACTTGAGACTAAGATACTCACACTTTCCTAAAAAGACTGAAAAATTAAGTATGTGCATATTGAACTAATTTTGTGAGGTTGGTTTTGTCGGTAAAGTAGTTATCATTTTTTGTATTTTTCGTAGTTAAATTTGAAATAATATATTAAAATATATTCTCTTATGCATTTTCTAATTTTAGCATTTCCATTACCAATATTATTTCAGCAGTGATACAGCACAATGGTTAGTTTTAATTTTGCGAAAGTTCCCCCCCCCCTTGCGTTAAACTCATTAAATGACTGCCTTTGTTTCCAAATTGATGACACCTTTCATACTGAAACTGATAAGATGACTATCTTGCTAAATTCTAGTAAGATTACTATCTTACCAACAATTTTGGCAAGACAGTAATCTTGCTAAATTTCGTGGCAAGATTGTTATCTTGCTAAAATTTTAGCAAGATAACTATCTTGCCAAACTCTTAGCAAGATAACTATCTTGCCAATTTTACTATCTTGCTACGACATATATACAGCTTAAGGTGCTGGTATCGCTTTGTGTAAATTCGACCCTGCAAGCTTCAATTCTTCATGAAAGTGGATGAAACTTTCCAAATACATTATTTTCGTGCTCTTTAACATTCTGGAACCAGTCCCAGATTTTTAGGTGTAAAGATAAGAAAGTTTTAGTTTTTGCCCTTATTCTCTCAGTACATGGTCGCTATACCGGATTGGTTGTTATGGCTGAAAAGAGGACACCAAAATGAACATTCTTGCTTTTACAACATTTGAGCTACCTCTAGTGGTTAAGGCAGTATAAGCCAAAAACCATTTTTGGGGCCAAAAAATGGCCATTTTTGAAGAAATCAGTTTTTTCAAAATTACTGCCAAATCTTACAGACAATTTCGGTTTATTTATACCAAGTTTATACTCAATCGATACACCGTCCGATTGCGCATTTTATCAATACCTATTCGCTGGAGTTCGTTGCTTTAGGCTCGAGAATTCGCCGAAAAACCATTTTGGCAAAATTGCGATTATTTTGTTTTGAACATTGTTTTCTCAAAAACAACCCAATGGATTCGCCTGATTTTTGGCTGAATGAAAATTAGCCCTATTGCGGAGGGACAGTTTTCTTGGTTTGAGATAAAACAACTCCAGTTGTGAGAAAACTGAATAGAAAGCTGCGAAATTTCGTGTCATCGCACGTTTGCCGGATTTTCTGGAGTATTGAGGCTTGTTGAGCCAAATCCAAAAAAATGTCCCTCGGCCCACATGTCCTTCAAATCATGGCACAAGAAGAAATTTTGGCCAATTCTACAGTTTTGAGAAATCGATGTTCAAAAATTTTTGGTCTATATTCAGTCTGACAGTCGTCAGCATTTCGGAAATTTTTGCTATTTTCTTGCCAATTTTGCGAGTTTCGTAAGCTCATGTTAATATACAGATCATAAGCTTTAAAACGATGTATAAAGCTCTTTCCAACTCCCAAAATTGCGAAAGTTATAGCGTTTCGAAAAATCACCACAAAAGCACTGCACAAAAGGATACCAGTACCTTAAATAAAGATTATCCTAATACTTACGGAGTACATACCTAACACTCCTGAATAGAACACCCTTTAGCTTTTGTTTAGCAGGATAAGAATGATGTCGTCAGAATAAAGCCAAAACTAGACAAAGGACAGGCGAATGTGAAATGACAGGAGACCGGAGCAGCATTACCAATCAGAAAAAGTGTAAACCAGAAGAAAATACCAGAAAATACCAGTATGACAATAATGACGTAATCCCATGTTGCATGTAGATTGAAGAAAAAGGATTTTTCCAAAGTGACGACAAAAGTCAAACAATATGTAATCCGGCGGCTGCTGCACAAAAAATCAAATTTTTGGGGAATGAGGGGAGTGGAGAGGAAAATTTGACAAAATGAAGAAGGGAAGAAGGAGGGGCATAGTTCATTAATTGCTAATTAACACAAAAAGATTGATCATCATTATTTTGGGATGGCCACATTAATGTAGGAAGGATAGGTATAGATGGGAGCTCCAGTGGCCTGGACCGGGGCTCCGCCGCTGTGCTCTGTTGCATAGGTCCCGTTCATGGAAGCATGATCGCCTGGCATATGCTGAAAACAAACAAACAAAATGCTAAAAAACAAACAAAAAGAAAGAAAAATAATACACTTGACAAAAAATCGGAAATACTCTAATTCTGGGTATTAGGAGTATCCGAAAACAATCAGGTACCAATGTTGTCAACGTCTGAACTTCGGTTAGAATTAGTAACACTGATCAACTTAGCTATCTAGGTACATAAAATTAATCCGGCTGTTAATTGACCAAGAGTGTTAATTGACCAACATTTAAAATGGGAGGGACCAACGGATTACGTGGCATTCTTTTTTCTTACCCTATCAAACGAATGGGTCGGCTGAAATTAGCTGTTAGCTGTTAGCAGGAGCATAACTGGCTGGAAATAAAATTAGGACAATAACACAACTCCCAACTGAGCACCCACTTGTGCACGCTCACTCGCTGATATGTTTATGTGCTAAAGCTAGAACCTTTTCAGGCACGCTATTTCGAGCTTCACCGCGTAAACACAACAGCCAGTGAGCGTACACAGTTGCGCACTAGGTACTCAGTTGTGAGGAGGGTAGATTGGTACCTAATACTACCTATACCGTGTTTTCATACAGTACATACTGGCACGCAGGTGATGTTTTCAGCGGCCTAACAACTAATGACGCTTGTCACACTCTTAGTTATTATGTACGGTTACGTATAGTTGCTGTCCATTTGAGCTACATACTGTAAGGCAGACTAACTTGCTGATAATATGGATAAAATGTTGGATAGAAATAAGACACATGAGTTGGATTCGAAGGCGCATGATGAGTGGGCGGAGTGTGCGGGCCCAGGTTCAGACCCTGAAGACCCCCAATCAAACCTCCCATTCCCCCAGGAGCCCCACCGGGCCCGGCCCCTCCATTCCCATTGATCCCCCCAAGACCACCTGAGCCAAGGCCACTGCCACTGCCATTGCCATTTTCAGTCCCACTACCGCCGTAGCCACCGGGAGACATCAACAACTGAAATAAATTGGAAACAGTTGGACCAAAGAACTGAAAATAAGACGCCTAGAGGAAGACAGAGAAACAAACTGGCTTACAGTACAACAGGCTAGTTACACAAGTTCGTCCAAATCTATTTTCTGGATATTGTAGTCTCAAAAATGGCTAGATTTAGTCTACAATTAGAAATCCTTAGGTAACAATCGCAGGTAAAGTCGGAAAAGGTTTGAACACGTGCCTATTTTTGGCAACTTGAGGCACCCAAAAACATCCCGGTGGGCGGAAGGTCGGCTGTTACAAAATTAATTGTCCTTATAAAAGTTGCAGTTGTTTATTAAGTGATCCTCTAGTTACAATAGTATTCATGTACATTTGGTGAGGTTCCTCCCAGCGGGGCAGTGGCTGCGTTGTTGGCACCAGGCGGCGTGGCGGTGGGCATTTGAGCACTGTGAATCAGAAAGGGGGCTCCCGACGGAGCCAGGTAGATCGTCCCCGGCGGAGGCGGATGCGGGGGGACGCCCGCCCCACGAAACCCGTCCACAGGGGACAACAGGGGAGATTGAAATCCTCTGAAACAAGACAAGAAACACAGAAAAATAGATAAAACAAAATAAAGAATTGATAAGTAATGTTAAAGAAAGTATAAACAGGCAACAGCAACCTGGCTGCCTGTAAACTTCTCAAATAAATTTGTTTTCAAAACGGTTCCCACATTTATGGTTCAATTCTAAGACTAAATCACAGAGTAACGATCAAGTCTTGTCCTACATTCGCCAAGATAAAGCTGTACTACTAACAGTGTAGTCCAAAGTTGAAAATGCCAAATGGCTCTTTCCTTAAAACAAAAACTACTAATCTAGATGCCTGTAAAATCTACAACACGCCCATAATAGTTTCAACATTAGGTGTTTCGCGTGGACTTGGGCGAACACAAAATCATGAGGCTTACCCAAGTCGGCTGACATCATAAGTCATGGCGTAAGGCTGAAACAAAATAAAGAAGATATACCGTAAATACAGCACGTATACACACACGTCACAATACTTCGCAATCATGGTGAAATTTTGAACGGTTCAAAATTCAGACTTTAAGTATACCAACAATAGAGCCGTCAGTCTTTTCAACAGGATTCAAAATCTTGAACTTACTCCGAATTAAAACGCCACAACATTAATACGAACAATTACAAAACCTTTTCTAGCCACATTGAAACCCTGTCACAATCATCCAAACGTAGGTAAGAGTCTCAGTCTTCAATATCTGTACCTTACAAAATCTGCAAGATCAGATAGATCCATTGACGCCTTAATCCTCTTCCATTTTAAGTCCTTCCTCCCTTTTTCCTCTCTCTCCCTCTCTCACCTCATCCTGGGCAGCACAAGAGGACAGATTTAGAAGGAGCGTAGAATCGTGAGAGGACCCGGCTAACATCTTCTTTGGCTTCTTACCACTGTCGGCAAACTTGACCAACAGCGGCTGGCTGCAGCCTAAAAACAAACACCAAAAAGCAATGCAAATAAATATACAGATAAGCATATTAAATAAAAGGTATCAAGAAAACAATATTGGCTTTATGTAGAATGAAGTCAGCAATGCTGTGCATTAAAATGTCGTGAAAGGAGCTGTGTTTTTTCGTCGAAACCTTTTGCGAACTTTTACGCAGACCTCCAGAATTTTTTGCGGAATTTCGCAAAAAATTGCGAAATTCTTATTTTTAGTTTTTTAAAGATAACTAATGAATTTTAGTAATTTGGGTGTATTTAAACACATTTTTAACATTTAAGGCATAGTATTAACCAAGAAATAACTATTTTCTAAAGCCGAAGCATGTGTATATAAGTATAAATAAATATGTATACACAAAATTAATAGTGAAGAGACACGCGGGGGTCTGGGGGCGGAGCCCCCAGAAGCTGAGAAAATTTTGTAAACCAGAGGAAAATCCTTAGTGGAAATTCTCAAAAGTTTAGTTTCGGCAGGCAGTAAAATCCTAAAATATAAGCATATTATACTGCTAAAAGGCAAAAATTGTTAAAAATATGCTTTGGCAAATTTTTCATCGCTAAAAGAACTTCATTGGATAGCTGTCACTAGGCATTCTAACTCTGCTAAGATTTAAAGGTGTCTACGTATAGAAATACGCGTCGACGGCGCGAAATTTTTTTGAAAATTTGCTTCAAAAAGTATGTGAAATACGTTTAATTTTCATCTGAGACAACTGAAAATTTCTACTCAAGGCCAAAAATTTTTGCGGAACTTTACGCAAAGCTCCGAAAAAAGTTGCGGAATTTTCAAAAAAAGTGCGGAATTTCGCAGTTTTTTTCGCAAAAAAACACAGGAAAGGAGGTAGGTTAAGCATGTGGTGCCAACTCTATGTTATATATCAGAGCAAACACTATGCTCTGCTCGCTAAAGACCCACACCACCCCCGCAAATCAACCCTAGTGACCCCCCGCAAATTAGTACCTAGTTGAAACGGGGATACGCTCACTCGCTCTATGTTATGTGCTTAAGCTCGAAAACACACGCAGTGTGTTAGCGAATTTGTGCCTGCTTCGAGCTTTAGAACACAAACACAGCGCAAGAAAATCTTTGAAGTGATGGGTCTAATTTGCGGCGGGGTGGGCCGTTAGCGAACAGAGCACAGGTTTTTTGCTCTGATAACATTAAAACGAAATTAAAAAATGAAATCGGATTCGAAAGGCATCACTTGGCCGCCAAAACAATATTTAAAATATTACGCACACTGAAACTAACTAACCAGGTAAAACTTTTCCATTAAGTTTATTGATTATGTCTTCGCATTTATCCTTGCTTTCCATTCTACAATATCAAAGAGTAGCAACTAAAATATTGTGCAACACCTCTGCAATGCAACATACCTAAAACATAGGCACAATTTGAACAGTCCATTTTAGTCATGTGTCAGTTTTACTGTGTCAAAGCATCAAACAGAAATGAAAAGAAAACTACAGTACATTACAGACCGTACAGTATTGCTAAAGGTATTTTAGGGATGTTTGGGGAGGGGGGGGGGGGTAAGAAATGAGTTTTGAGGAGCAGTGGTGAGTTTTGGTAGTAACAGCCAGAAAGCGTTTTTGGCGCATTTTATAGGGAACAGTGCAAAATGTTTCCTCAAGATTTTGGCTGCTAAAGTACATATTCTTAGGTAAAAATAACTGGCGAAGCCGGAAAATGTATGAAAATTGGGTGGGGACGGAGAAAGCAAAACTACCGGAACGGAAGCGATTTGGGGGGAGGGGGGCAGCCCCCCCCCCTGTAAAAAATTGCCCGCTGTTTAGAACAGCGTTACAACAATTCCTACGAAAACAGTATTGTATCGACTATTAAAATGGTAGGGTGAATAAAATCTGACCTAGCAAAGCCGACACAGCGACTATCACCAGAAGGATTTCGAAGTACCCGTGTTGAGATGACAGACCCTAGAGGGTTCAGAAGCTCTTCCAAGTTTTGCTCAGTCCATTCCCCAGGCAAATTGGCTATGTACAGATTCGTGGGGTCTTGCTCTTGTTGCTACAAACGAACAACAGTAAAAACAGTAGTACATAGAAAAAACATTAGAGATATATATGTTGTAACGTATGTTTTGTTAGAAAAAAATGTTTGTAACATATACGTGCCACCAAACCAACACTATATAACACTCCAGAGTCTAACTCAGGTAGCTTTTACATAGCTTTATTTAAAACAATTTTTTCACTAGAAGCAATATTATATTCTTCTTTAGACGAATTTCTTCAAGCAAGCCTGGGATTTTCAAGACAAAATATGTGAAGGGACGTGGGGAACCAACCCGCTACAGGGGGCGGAGGTTCCAAAATAGCCAAAAACCTCAAGTATGGCACAATTAGCCTGTTTCATATTTATACTGCTATTACTAAGCTAAAAAGTATTCAAAACTTCAGTTTTATTAGAAAATATTTTGAAAATAGACGATTCCAAAATTTCCGAAAACCTCTAAAGTTCCAACTGAGTTTGAAACGTTTTCGCTATTTTGACCACAAACCCTGAAAACTAGGCATGTCCTGGGCACGGAACGTTAAGTGATTGAGGGTAAGACTGCACCCAGGGCGGGTTCATGGGGTCTAGACTCCCTTCTGGGGCGACAAAATGAAAAATGTTTGCTAATTGTATGGCAAAAACAGCTGTGTTTAAAAAATTTTCGCGCCTTCGGAGCGATAATTTACTTTTTACAAGAAATAAACATTCTACGTACTACTTTTTGGCAAAAATTCTTCAACTTCTGGGGGCTCACTCCCCAGACTCCTGTTGCATTTTACCTTGGACACCACCTTTTTTAAAATCCTGGGTGCGGGCCTGACTGAGGGAATCCCAAAGGTGAAAGTAAAAACCCTCAATAAAAACCCTAGAAGTTATGCTCGTCATTTGTACAGGAGTCCGAGTAGTTGTATACGAATCTAACAAGAGCGTTTTCATAATGCTAAGTCTGCCTCGAACTGCTAGTAAGTCTCAAATGCAACCAGAGCTACGTATATTATGTTTAGAGATCGAATATCCGGCTAATTTTGGTATCCGGATAATATAATTATCCGATTTGAGAAAAATATACGGATATCCGTTTACACTTCAGACAAAGTGTATATACAGACAGAGGCACCAATGGAATAATGATATAGAAGTTATGTGCTCTTCTCTCCTGGCTCCGTGATGTATTGGTTGCCCGCCTGACTGCAGTCCGGGAGGTCCGTGGTTCGATTCCCGGCGGAGCCAAATCCTTATAGCAGTCTGCCAGAAGCCCCTCTCCATGAGTAGTTTTTGTCTTGTGTCTTTGTCTTGGCGAGGCGAGGCTAGACTCCGTGTGTCCCTGTCTCGAAAAAATCCAAATCTTTACGCAATGAAAAAGTTAAATCAACCATTCTGTTTAGCTTAAGTTTTGAATAGACGGATAAATCAGATATTCGTAAAAAATAAAAAATGTGGCGGTGAAAAAATATCCGGTGCCGCCATTCACAGAGGAACAAAAAATACAAAAAACCAACTTGTGAAACGATCTTGAATGAAAAGAAAAAAGAAAGGACCAAGGAAATACACCATTTGGACAAACCCTCAGTCCCAACTACAAGAAGATGAAAAATAGTCTCCAAGGAATTAAATCCAGCCCGGCACGGGGTGACTAACATTATTTTACAAACTTTACCTTAGCCATCTGGGCCTGCATTCCAGAGGCTTGAAGTGCCTTCACAGCTTGACCGGCTGCATCCTTATCCTCAAAGTCAACAAATCCATAACCTAGAAAACCGTATATACGATATAAAAATACACGAAATTACGTAAAATGTTATGTCAAATAAAATACCTAATAGTACGTACTTAATCCACAACTACTAAGGATAAAAGGGACCGAATTATGTACAAAGACTTTAAGGATAAACTCAATTTCGACAGTGAGTGAATAGCTTTTTACCCTTCCATTACGGTTTCCCTAGCGCGGCCAGTAGGCACGCTGCTCCAGTTGAATGGTCTGGAAAATATTAAATTCTAATATTAAAAAACTGGATCTTCGCTCCACCGTAAGTATATATTAATTAAGGTTTGCTACCTAATTTGAGAATTTAGTTGGTTTCTTGAGAAAAACAAAGGTCTGTATATATAGGATATACATTATTTTTGCTTTTTAGCTAATTTTACTTACATTTTACTTACGAGAGAAAAATAAGATAAAAAGTAAGTACCAAAGTAAATGAGAATCGGCATTATTTCCTTATAAAAGGCGTGACAAATTCACTTTGATCTCCTAATTACACAATTAGCGCTAATGTTGTTTATTTTCATGAGATGAGGAAATGCAATTCTATTTAAAAGTGAAAAATTATAGGGTATTTCTCATTAATTATTAAACAATTTGGAAAACACCAGGTTAATTTATTCCATATGAATGTATGAATTTCTCCAAAAACAGTTTCTCAGTCCTTAAAAGTTTCTTACTCATTTCTTCTATATTCCGTTCAAACAAGTGTTTAGCTTTTATTATAGGAGCTTGCTTGAAGCTTAAACGTCTAGCGTCATTAGTGACACGCAAAGGGACCGCGTTGCAAAAGCATTCTCCGAAGCCTAGGAGGGTTCCGAGACTAGCCTAGGTGCTCATATTGGGTTTCAAAAATTTCTCCCAAGATAGGAGTGCTATCCACTATTCCCAACGTTTATCCTAAATTCTTTAGGAGAACTTTATCTATCTATGTATGACTCTCTTAGACAGCTCCTAGATATCCTCCCAAGTAGTATATACTATCCTAGGAGAATCCTGGCAACGCGGCCCAGCTTGCTGGCACGCACGCACAGTCGCATACGCACCTTTACACTGGTTGGTATTTTTGTCTAGGATGGCTTTGGTGCTCACAATCTTCCCATACTGTCGGCACAGTTCCTCCAGGTCCGCGTCCGTCGTGGTGGACGGGAGGCCACGAATGTAGAGATTGGTCTCACTGAGCCGTTCCGGGGAGTGGCCCCCCAGACCCCCACCTGTCTGGGAAGAGGCCGCAGAGGAGCCTCCGTCCCCATTTTCCAGGGTTCCGGCATAACCACCACCGTTCTGATAGTGATGATGATGTGCCCGGAAAGCCTAAAACATCAATAAGATCAACAAAATAAGCACATCACACTTGAGATCAACAAATATACGTATACAGTACCTAGCAGAAGAACATAAATTTCGACTGCGATTAGGGCCACTTCATGACAGAGTAGAGTAAAGTAGAGTAGAGTAGAGTAAGGTGGAGTTAAAATTAAAATTACTTAATTCCTTCACTCAGTATAATTCCACTCAAGTTCTACTATCTCTCCATTATATACTTTGTTCCACAAAAGGACCGAGTTAAAGCCCTAAAAAAGTTCCATGGTATTTCCGTACACATCAAGCCCATGCAAGAGAGTGTTTAATGTTTGATGAAAAGTTATTAAGTTTGGTGTTTCAAAAACGGTCAAATCAAAGAACTGTAGTTGGAATTTTGAAACTTGGCGAAGTAGGCACTAAGTAGTCTTAGGACTTTCAATGAACAAAGATGAACAGCTTCAACTATAACGTTGCTCGAATCTTCATAACCAATAAGCTGCTAAAATTAGAATTTTTTCAACAAAAATTTCTTTTGTTGTATATAATGCAATTTCAGCACTAGCTATATATACGTAAGCAACGTTTAACTGAAGACATCTTTTAAAAGAATAGATATATACGCTATATTATTAATAAATTGAAAAAGTTTAAAGTTTTTTTGCAAACAAACATTTTCAAGCAATTTCTGCAGACGAACATTCCAAATGTTATCTACTTTTTGAGGCATAGGATGACAGTATGACAGTCGAGTCGATTTTGGAGGCAAAAAATAGTCAAATTGTCAGCCGGCACAGAATTGTGATGCAAGCAAATTACTAATCATCAGCATAATGACATTAAAACCACTTTCTAAACCTGTTACGTACGTATTCTGCTTTAATGTGCGTTTATCCAAACGCTATAGTCTTGTGTATGAGACAAGTTTTTCAACAACAAAGTCGACAGACAAGGGTACATAGACAGATACGTACGTATGCACAGGGTTTAGCCTATTGCAGAAAAAGCTTTAACTTTAACAGATTTGGTTGACTGGTCCTAAGAATAGGGAACAAACCGCGACTAGCTAAGATCAAAAATAAAACCAAGCCCCCCCCCAAACTCCAAAAACCAGTCAAGATAGCAAAGGTTGATTTTTAGGAAAAAACGCCCCTTAATCCCAGACTGAAACAACCAAAGCGCACTGGTGCAAATCCGCTTACGCAAGCAATCCAGGAATAAAGGGGCCCCCTAGATTAGCAGATCTTATTGTTGCAAATCTGTTGCCACTACGTATACGTAAATCTACTCATCATTACTGCAAGTTGTTTTTGCATTTTTCCTGCATTTTGGCGAGTCACCAAATGAGCAAGCCATCAGGGCTAAATTACATTCCTTTATTAGTATTTCCACTTTTTTGCTTCTAGATCTCATTTTCTTCAATTATATACTCATTAGATTACGTCACTCTACAGTACTGTAGCGTTTACAACAGAACCGTAAACATCGTCATTACGGTTCACTGGGCCACACCACCCCGCCTTCAACCGGTTTTTCCAGACTACTACTGAACCGTATCTTAGCCAACTGAGAGACCAAGTTCGAACAATAGTGTGCGTTCGTTCTAGTCTAGCCCGAACAAAACAAGCCCGATACGTCACTAAATTAGCACCCGTTTTCCCCCGGCAATTGTCACCGCAGTCTTACGGTAGGTGATTTCCTGTGCCCTATAAAAGGTCCTGCCACCGCCTTTCATCCTTCCATTCTTGTCCCGTCCCCCTGTACGCTAGAAGACTGATGCCGTCTTGTGATGATAAGCTGATAGCCGATATTATCAGACAAATCAGGATAAGACGATTGACCTCTTCCCACCATAGATCAACCAAAACCACGGCTCGATGATGGTTTGGTTGATCTGGTTAGCTGTCAGCTGCAGACTGGCTGGAGCCAGCTGGCCACTGGGAAAATCCCAGCTGCAGAACCCGGAAGTCCCAGATCAGAGCAAGATTTCCGGATTAACGGAAGACAGGATGATCCCCCTAAATCCGGTAGGGATCATCGAAAGGACAAAGCTGATCCAGGATTTGATCAGCGCGGAAGCCCAGAGATCCCAGAGGGCCGTAAATCGACAGAATCCAAAAATTCGACGACTGTTTGGCGACGCGGAGGATGAGGCAGAGGAAACTACAATTTACCTGAAGCCGGTCTCTACAAACCAAGGTAATAAGGATTTATAGGAACAATTTAGGTTACGTACCATTATTTTTCCTTTTTCGGAGTTTATTTCTGGGATGATAATAAAGATGTAATGATAACAAGGTAATAATGATAACACATTTCTTGATTTTTACTACGCCAATAAAGCGGGGGATCTCCCTCTCTAACTAGCGAAGTTTGGAAGTGAAACTAAGCTGTGGCGTTTTAATGGGGGGGGGGCCCACTCCACTTTTTGTGACCAAACCCCACCCCCTCTGGGTTTATTTTAGTGGGGGGGGGGGGGGGGGGCGGGTGGCGGGGGCCCCCCTCCACTGTTTGCCCCCCCACTCGACTCGGCCCCACCCCCACTTTTTTGGGCTTTCCCACCCCCCCCACTCACCCTAAGGTGCCCAGAAATTGCCAAATTTTTAGGAATTTTGGTCAAAATTTTCAAAATTTTTCTGGCTTCGCCGGAAATTTTTGATCAAAAATCGCCTTTTTTGGTGCTAAAACTTGATTTTTGAGCACTTTTAAGCATAGTTATAGCAGTGTAGGTGGAAAACAGGCTGTTTATACAGCATTTTAAGCATTTTTGGCCCATTTTATTTCCCGAACCCCCCCCACACTTTTCGACCTCTCCCCCCCCCACTTATTTTTGCCTAAAATAAACCCAGCCCCTTCCCTCCCCCACTCGTCCCCAACAACTTGTTTGGGGCCCCCCTCTCACCCTAGGGTGCCTAGAAAGTGCCAAAGTTTTTAGGATTTTTGATCAAAAATTTCGCCGGAATGTTTAGGTCTAATATCGTCTATTTTGGAACCAAAACTTAATCTTTGAGCCCCTTTTAGCTTAGTTTTCTTTACAGCAGTGGCAGTATATGTAGAAAACAGGCAACGTTTACAGCATTTTACCATTTTTATCTTTATCAGACCACGTTTGGTTGTGTGGGGGACGCCATCACTTTTTGGACTAAAACCCCAGCTAAATTCAAGTTAATACTTGTTCACACTGTTCAGCTCAGAAGCAAAGTACCTGTTTCAAGTAACTTTCGAAGAAAATTTCGGTCCCCTCTATGACATTCGTGACTCCAGACCTGGGGGGGGAGGTGCTACCCCTGGCGTCCCCCAATCAGACACTTTGATCTAGGAAAAGGGACCTATGCTATGCTAACAAGAACAGTTGCCTGTCTAATAGCCCAGAATATCTGGGCCCTATGCATATGTTATGGAGTAATGAATGAATTCACACAGTTCTCTTACTACTTCTTTCAGTCCTCTAGTAAATCTGACAAGGAAGCGGAAACAACTGCTGGGATACGAACCGCCGAGCATTTCTTCGAGCACATATAGATACGTATATACTTTGTTTTGTTAAAACCCTGTCCGATCTCACACAGCAGAAATAAACACAGCAAACTTGCAAGTTAAACTTGTTCGAATGAACCTGTTAATCTATTTTTCTCATTTAGATTCCTCAATTTCTTGGAAAGAAAAGTGGGATTTACCGGAAAAGTCTGGGGATGCCGCTCAACAGTTTCACTTTCATCTCACTCCCAGGCCTGATCTGGGCCAGAAGGGAGCCGCCCAGATCCAAGACGCCCGACTCTGGATTCATCCAGGTTGGGGTGGATCAAGCCCCACTCATCGGTTAATGTCAGTCACAGTTCACCAGGGCCAAGCTGCAACAAACATTTCCAAACTGCCAACCACCCCATATCACAGACGATTAAAATCTTCTCTCTTGCATTCATCAAAACGGGCATCCCCGTTGCGAACGGGCCAATGGGTAATCAGCGGAGTAGCAGGTGGTGGTAGCGAGCAAGATCAGAAAGGCGACTGGCAAATCGTGCCACTCAAGAACCACCTGTCCGGATTACCGCTATCACCACCAGCTGCTGATATACTGATAAGATTATCACCCTTATCAGCGAGTGATAAGCCAGTAAATGCCGAAGGCGCCTTCTCAGCTAAAGTCCATCCACAACTGCCCATACTCGAACTGACAATGAGAAATTCGGCGTCAATGAACGGAAAAGAAACCAACTTCGATGATCAACGATCTGCCAGAAAAGGTCGAAGTTTACATTCGAAGAAATCGAGAAAAACGAAAAACAAGAAGAAAAAGAAACACAGAAATCAGAAAAACAAAAACAGCATGCGAGGAGTCGAAGCTGGAACAGATTTGACAGTTCTCGAAGAAGAGCAGCAGCATTCGGCGAAGGAAGAAATGGAAGAAGAAGACGACGACAACAACGACGACGAAGAAAAAGATGACGACGAGATCAGCTGTGATCCCCAGCTGGCCTGTTGTCGGATCACAGAGATCATTGACGCCCGGAATTTGCCGGAAGTGATCTGGCCCAAGGCCCGGATCCGGCATCACTGCTGCCAGGGCCGCTGTAGTAATCCCATGTACGATCCATCGCTCAAGTCCATTGACGACTACAAGGAGCGCTTTCTGCAGGGCGTTCGGCCGATCGGAGGCGTGCCCTGCTGTATGGCAACGGTCAGCCGGCCGCTACGCTTTCAGCTGCAGCTGCAGCGAAAGAATAGCATAGAGATTGAGGAACACGAGCTGAAGGATGCCATTGAATGCGGCTGTATCATATGAATGAACAGTGGAAGACAGGGAATTGATAAAAACTCTATCTGTTCAGGAGGAAAAACGTCTACGTCGAGGAAACGCGATAACTGAACTGACTGTTGATTGGTTTTTACCCTGCATATATTTTGAACAGAACTAAAGAATATACTTTGAACAGAAGAATATTTGTGAAAAACCATATATTTGAAACTTTGTACTATGCTATTTGTCATCTACTGTACAACGTTATGTAGCTATCCAAGATCTGCGTATTAAGCTGAAAATAAGTTGAATTGATTTGTCGGTAACAATTAAAATGTTAGTCAGCATCTATAAACTGCCTTGAAAATCACTGTTTCAAGTTTCCATCTGAAGTATACAAGTCTGATTTCAATCTACTGCTTTGTAAATTCCAAAATTCCCACAATAAGCAAAACAATTGACAAATTTTATTATTTTTACCTTAAATTTTCCAAACTTCGCCGGACTTTTAAAGAAATTTTTGCAGTTTTAGTTTTAAACCGCCTAAAATTATAAAATTAGCCATTTTTAGCAATTTTTGGCTGTTTTTACACAAAAAGATATAATAATATGTAAAAATTTGAAAAAAGAATGTATTCAAAAATATAACCTCCCATCCAGGGGCGGATCCAGGGGGTGTGTGGAAGGGGGACCCCTGTCACGATTCCAAGGTAGAAAAATTAAGGAGAAAAGGAGAAATGTTGAAAACGGGCAAAAACTCAAAACATTTCGTGCCTTCGGCGCGAATTTTCTAATTTTCAACCGCACCGATTTTATTGCAAAAACAAACAATTTATCTTCAATATGTGAGAGGTCCCGCCCCCCCCCCCCAAACCACCGGTGTAAAAGTTACCGCCACCCCCGTCACCAAATTCTGGATCCGCCAGTGCCCACAAAGGGGAGACTTCGAGCCCTCTCTTCACCCATAAATTTTGGCCTAAAAAGGTCAGTTTTCAGAGCAAGTAAAGCTCACATTTCTGTTCAGAGCAGGCTCAAACCGTTACGTATATAAGAGTCACAATAATGCACAATAAGCAGTTCCTGAACATCAATTAGTCGCTACGTTAATCGAAAAACCTTGCAAACCTACGTACATGGTTAGTGGGCGGGACAAAGCCTCCGTAGGCAGTGGTAGGTCCTGGAAATACGAGGCCAAAGCTGGGCGGGGCAGTGGCACTGGGATAGGGAGGTCCGCAGGAGCCAGCCATGGTCGAGGTGGCTGAAGAATAACCCATCACACCCGGAGACATCACAGCAACAAACAAACAATTAAAACCTAAACTGAAACACAAAAAACAAATACTAAATGTTACAACAAGTGCATATCGTACATTGATTAACATAGGGTCGGATCATGGGGGGGCTTGTACCAAGAAAATGTTGAGGAGGCTCGTAAACGTGGATAGAAGCTTTCGAAGGGTTTTCTGCCATGGGTAATCTGTCGCAAAGTTGATGTCAATAGTAATAAGAGTGCAACCTTTCCCAAAATATGGGAGAAATATCAATTTTCAGAGAAAATTGTCAAAGGTTGTCCATTTTTCGAAAACTTTAGAACATTTAGAAAAACTTCTGACAACGTCGGAAGTTTCTTAGAATTTCGGGGCGAACACATTTTCCGGCCTATCCCATGCTCAATTTTTCTTTATCTCTTGCCCTTGGCGGCGGCGGCAGAGTTTGCATCTTGTCTGAGTTGGGAGGGGGCTTCCACTCTCATACTCCGGGTATTACCCCATGTTATAAATATGCAACTGAGTTAACGTTGTAATCTGATATACGCACTGGACTAACAAAAAATTGAATCGAAAAATGGACTTCGGACTTGTCCTCTGCAACCCCGACAAAACTTTGTTGCACCAAAACTGGGGCCCAGAACCCTTGGCATCTCTTGCGAGTCGAAAAAATTCTAATTTCGGAAAATCGAAAAATTTCGCTGTTTCTACATATACTCGGTGCAGTAATGGTCCCTGCACAAGAATTCGGCAAATGGATGAAGTTTTGCAACTTCCAAGGCTGACAGGTACTAAACAAGATAAAGGATCGACATTAAAAACAAAGTTAAGAAATAGTTCAAGATATCACTGCGATAGTTTAAAGTATACGAAGGCGGAAAAATAAATATGTACCTACTAGAAGACTATTTAGAACAAATTTAACAAAAGCGATTGTTGTTTAAAAGTTAACTCCATTGAAGAAACCTAAATGGCAGGGAGGCTCATATAATAATTATACAGAAGTCCATTAAACAAAGGATTTCCCCAGACAATCGCCGAGAAAAAAGTATGGAGCAATTAAGCCAAATCTGTAATCTTTAATGGCAGCAAGACTTAAGTATCAATTAAAGCAATAAGGCAAGAAAGATATATACGTATAAGTAGGTATGAAAAGAAACCCCCTTTCGAGCTTAAACGTAGTAAACGACAAAAACTATCATTTTATGGGTACAAACAAAGTATGTAACACCGAAAAAACTTCAGAGGTGTAAAGGTCGATGAGTAACACAACTTTTACCCAAACAGCGGCATTAAGTTAGGTGCAATCCTTGGTATCACACTTAAACAAAAAGAAGTTGTTGCTGAAAAGTATTACTAACCAAAAGGTACCAAAAAAGTAATATTTTGGCCTGTTTTATCTGAACAACTGTATCGCCAAACTAACGTTTTAATTAGCAGTAAGACACACCAAAAGAAGGAGCAGTGTAAAGACCGGTTCACAAGCTCTCGCTTGTCGCGTGTCGCATGTCGTAAGTCCCATGTCGCGTAGGATTTGCAGTATGTCGCATCTCGCTTATCGCAGTGACTGATGTTTTCACAGGCTGATGTCCTGTCGCAGGATATTCCAGTGCAACAATAGCCAAAGCCAATATTTCATAGGCTAGAGGCACGCGACACGCGACAAAAGTTAAAACTTTTTCAACTCCTTACGACACGCGACAATTTGTCGCACGACAGTTTTGTCGCCACGAGCAGTGAACATGTGAACACTGTCGCGTATGCGACACGCGACATACGACTGAGCCTTTGAGCCGGCCTTAAAAAGCGGACGCGGACGTCGCGAGGTATAAAAATATTGTCGCGAACAATCGTAAGATATAAAAATCTGAAAAGGGTCCCGTAAAAAGCAAGAAGAGCCATCTCACAAAAATCACACAGTAAGAGAACCAAACCTGCAATGCAAAAATGAACGGAGCCTAAGTTGCAATCAATAATAAACTGATATAGAAATAAATCAGCAATGAATATATACACACGAGGAAGCAAACTATAACTTCGCTAGAAAATCAAAAATAGCTATGCGAATAAAAATCAAACTAGCTTTCAACAGAAAAAAGAGTATATACTAATAGAAGCGGACGAAAACGAAACGAAACCAAGAAAAAAGCAGCCAGTCAGCCTGTTGTCTGTGACGTCACCCGCCCGCAACACTTAGGAATATAATAATGATTGAGTCATTTGAATAAAAAAGTTTGCATATATTCGCTACACGGATAAGACAGTGTTAGATATATTGTATACGTACTACGTATATATATAAGCATATTATATTCTGTTATATATATGCAGATGAAAAATGACTCATAAACTGCCAAGTGCCAACAGCCCAGCCCTTCAAAAAATTGGCTAGGACACCAAAAATTAATTGATCCAGCCGCAGTGAAAACTGCATAAAATGTATACATTGTATATATGTCGCAGTAATTTCTGTATTCAGTAAATACTGTATTTACTGGTCGATTTCAGTAAATACAGTATTTACTAGTAAGAATGGAATTTTCTTTAAACTTCCTATCTTTACACGTAAATACCATTTTTACTGAAACTCGTCCAGTAAATACTGTATTTTCTAGTAATTCCTGTATTTTATGTTTAACGCCTTTGCCTACTGTGTGTGGCTAGGAAAACAAAGAGCATACCGACGTCATAATCATCATAGGATAGGTCATACATAACCACATAATGTGCAAAAGAGGGTGCATGAAGACAAATTTATGAAGTTAAGTAAATTACAAATTATTTTAATGTTACAAAACAGATTAATCATAATGAATGGTGCATTAATTTTAAAATTAATAAATAAAATTAATGAAAGTTATTTATATAATGATTTAAAATCTGCTTAAGTTTCCAAAGCTAAAAAACTCGCAAATAGCAATTTTAAAGTTTAAGCAAACGTTTATTTCAATAACATTTCAAAACGTTTACGCAAAATTAATTGTTAATTAACATGTCGGAAAAACCTGTTTTTACGGTGCTAACCTTACGTGAAAGTATTTGTGATTTTGCAAACGATATAATTTATGTAAGGTCAGAAATTATCCTTCATGCACCCCCTTTAGCACACTATGTGGTTATGTATGACCTACCTTTACTTTGACTTTGATTATGACGTCGGCTTGCCCTTTGTTTTCCGAACCACACACAGTAGACAAAGGCGTTAAACATAAAATAGAACGAAGTTAGCAAAGTTACAGGGATACATAGTGAGGGAACAAACATAGGGACAATACAACAATTAAGAACTTAGCTGAGTCTCATAGAATCCAGAAACACCCGATGCAATAGTATACATACTTGAGCATAATTTAATTTGCCAAAACAAGTGCATACTCCTGATGAAAAATAAATAAAACACAAAGTGCTATCTTACGTAATGCGATGTGATGTAACAATACCATTAAGTAAAATATCATACAATTTAAAAAATTTTCAAAAATGAAAAATAAACATCCTTTAAACAACTTCAAAGTTGAACAGTAATTCAAGTGAAAAGTGAATTTTATAAGCATTTTATGAACTAAAAGAATTTTGATACAGCTCAAACATTACAGATATATACAATCTAAGTGCCTAATGCACATCTGGGATTTTAGTGACGATGAAAACTTAACAATTGGTCAAAGTCTTTCGGCCCTAATCCCTCAGGCCCTGACCAATTGAAAGTGTGAAAATTTGAATGTGGTCTACAAAAATAGACCAGGGCGGGATTAGGACCCATATGCTCATCATCAGAGAGATACAGAAATACAATACAAAACAGATAATAAAATACAGAAATTACTAGAAAATACAGTATTTACTATACGAATTTCAGTAAAAACGGTATTTACGTGTAAAGATAGGAAGTTTAAAGAAAATTCAATTCTTACTAGTAAATACTGTATTTACTGAAATCGACCAGTAAATACAGTATTTACTGAATACAGAAATTACTGCGACATATACATCTGATACATAAAATATATATAAAACAAAGTCAATATAGTAAACATAGTCATGTTAGTCTATGCTCATATATACGTGCTTCTGTGCGATTACTTTGTTATTAGAATTCATAAATACTAATGTTTTATGTTTGTTAATATATAACTGCTTTCTGATTTTGAAGTAAATCTTCTTCTTCTATGAGGACAAGGCAGAAATTACAGGAAATAAAATAAACAGCACACATACCTCGTTCTTCATCTACCTTCTTGTTCTGCATCCCGCATCATGCCGATTTGATTACATTTACATATTCGCACGGTGCACGCTGGATATCCGCGTGCACCGCGTGCAAACACGAAAACAACGGATAGTTTTGGCAAATTTTAGCGACTTTAAGAAACATTCTGGCTTATGTGTGGGGTCTCGATCGATGTCCTCCCCCCATCAATTTTTCAAAAATTTATCCTCACCAACCTATTTTTCCGATTCTGAGGAGAAGGCCGAAATCCTGGGGGGCGACCAAACTGGAGGCCTGGGAGGACCCAATTTATGAGGGAGGCCGCCCCCTTCACCCTCCCTGCAGAAAACAGCCATCCACCTCCATAACTGTTTGGCTAAAAATGAATGAGGGGGGGGCGAAGCGATCTGAGAGGGACCAAGTGCTGTCGATCCCATTTTATTGGCCAGAGATTAGCCAAGAAAACCGTCTACTTGCTTAAAGTATAGCCCAGCACGTATATACCGAATCACCCCTGGACTTGTATATATATACGTATATATATATATTTATATATTCTAGCGATGAAAACTAAAACGCCGCAAAAAACCGAGGCAAGCTGTCTGCAGAAATGGGCATATATATATACCACAAATTGCAAAATGTTGCCCTAAATGTTATTACATAAGACAAGAAGACATCAAAGAGAATACGCCACGAAGGCGATGCTGCAAAAAACACCCCATCTTTCAATCAAAAATCTGCGTTACTATATATGATGCATATATGGATACCCGGTTTTTGCAATTCGATTCGAAGCCCCCATATTCAGCACACCACACACTCATCCTATATAGACGTATTTATATGCAAGCAAAGTTGTTATATAAATAAAAAGACATATATAGTAAATTCGCAGAAGTTGTGCAGTAAAAGACCCCAGTTGCAAGTGTATACATGCGTACGTATCCGACATGTACCTATTTATATATATACATACATACATACATTATATATATATATTTGTATTGTATATATATATATATATTTCACACAGTTTCTTCTTCAGCGACGGCTGCAAATTACAATATATCAGATCAGTCCCTCACAATCCCACAGAGATGGACGCGGGACGACATCTTTTGACCCGTCCGGAAGGAACCCGCAGGCGGCGGGGGCCCCCCGAAATTGCCCTCCCCCCCCCCCGAAAATGCCTTCCCCCCCGAAATCGCCCTCCCCCCGGGATTTTTGTCTTCCCCATTACTGAGGTCTACATTTTTTCCAAAAATGGTCAAATTTTCAAAAATTTTCCGGCTTCGCCTAAAGATAGCTATTTTTGGCTGAAATCCTGGCATTTTTGAGAACTTTTTGCGCTTCTACGCGCAAAATACGCCAAAAAATAGCAATTTTTGGCTCATTTTTACCAAAAAATCCCCCCCCCGGTCCCGGCCCCCCCCCCCCCGGAAGCCCCCCCCCCCGAAAAAAAATCCCTAAAAAATACCCTGATATATATACAAATATATACAACTGCTACAAACATATATACAGCTGTACGATATATATACCAAATAAAGCATATAGTATATAAAAGTAATGTTATATATATTGGTTTGGTATTTATAATGAAAAATGAAACCGGAGCACAAAAACAGCTATTAAATACAAAGATCATTCTGCATCATTATATAATATGGAATGTCAGCTGGTACTCGCACACATTTCGTTTCGAAAAGTCACATTAAAGCTTACACAACAAATAACTGCAGCCCTTGAAATTTAATTCTAACCTATGCGTGGATGTTTATACGCATATACCTATAGAAAATATATGCTTAGAACGTACGCACGTGCGCAACATTAAATCAAAGATAAAAAATGCAGACATACCTATAAAAGACAGCATTAACAACACAGTTAAACTGAAGAAAAAACAGTTTCAAGATGGATAGAACGTACGTAGAGAATGAAACTAGACAGAAATTCACCCAACACATCTATATATATATATATAATTCCTCTGAAAACCTGGAAAAATAAAGTATAAGCTAAAAAAGCACAATATCAGACGGAAAGGCAATGCGCCTCTGCTGTGCAGAACCCGATAAAAATGGGAGAAGAAAACTTAATACAAAGACTATTAGCTGGCCCAATGAGACCCCACACGAAGTGAGAAGCTTTCTCCAGGAGGAAGAAGGCTTCAGCACTCAGCTTGGCTCAGAGCTCTGGTCTAGGTTGGGTTGGTTTGGAGCAGGACCAACCCAGCCCAGGCGCCGACTTGGCTAGGCTCTGAGTCCTGCCCTGCTTGCAAATGAAAAGAAGGGGAAAACAGTGGAAAAGAAAGACCTCCCAGACTCTAAGAATGGAGAGAGGGAGGGAGCAGGAAAGGAAATTAAACCCTACTTCGCTGGTTGATAGCTACCACACTATATATAATATAGATACGTATATATATTATATATTATACATATATACACGTACGTATGTGTATTAGAAATCCATGAAAATGATCAGGAAGGCTCGCCTGTCTATATACATACATAAACACATAGATAGATATATCTGTAGATAAATGGACTATATATACAATGCACTTTATAACTCAGGTTGAACTTCATCATTAACCTAAACCAAGAGATAAGAACCAGCTAAAAGCTAAGACTGGTCTGGGCAAAAGCTAGCGGAATACGAATATATATACGTATTTCAGGGAGCAGACATTACGTAAAAAAAGCATCAGAGACTGGATTTCAAGTAAAGCCAAATATCGACACGAACATAGACAACCCTATTTATTTAAGTGATACGATAACGTGGGGGGGGGGAGGGAAATAGGAGGGGGAGGCGGGTGTGCACATACCTCACCACACCAACATAAAGAAGAAGAAGAAGTTTTAATACTCATAAAGCGTCGGCTTTACACAGATATATACGGCATAAATTACAATAAACATCCTACAAGAACCGACGTTCCTCCAGCGCAAATTTACGACATTTTGTTTTCACATCAACAGGAAATACTACTGGTAAGACAGCGTTATGAGTATTATATATATATATATATATATATATATATATATATATATATATATATATATATATATGCTGGGCAAAGGACTATAGTGGAGATGCCAGACATTCCATACTTCGACAACTTGAAAATTAACTTAGGAAGTGAAACTGTATCAAAAGCCTTACCAAAATCAATATATATATATATATATATGTATATATATCAGGGCTGCCGCGCGACCTTTCTCAGAAAAAAGGAAATAAACAAGGAATTTTGCACCCAAAAAAGGAAAAAAGGAATTTGTCCGACAAAAAATAGGAAATAAAAGGAATTTTAAAAGATAAATTAATAACGTTACTGAGCAAAAAGTTAAATTTTTCCATTTTGAACAGCCACACAAGGTTTGAAACATTAGATATGTTTATAAGCAAAGAGAATTCAAGCAAAACGCTATTTTAAATGCAAATACGGACGCGTTCAGTGGTGGCGCTAGGGGGAGCCGGGGGCCCCGCCCTCCATTGCGATTTGGGGCCCTCCCTTTGGGGTGTCGGGCCCCCACTAGAAAATTTTTTCAGCTGTTTATATGCACAGTTTGAGTGTTTTAAGAAATTTTTTAAAAAAATCGGCTAATTTTTGCTAAAAATCGTAAAATATTTGCTAAAATGTGAGAAATTTTTTGGGAAATGAAGGTAAAATTTGGCGAAAATTTTGGATTTCCCAAAAAAGGACCCCCTTCAAAAAGAAAAACACAGAACGAGGCACAGTAACACAAGATGCGTACTCAACCTCTTCTGTAGTTAGAGTCATTTTAAATTCAACAGTACTGGATACATCCGACATAGACATATTCCGTTCCATTGCATTGCAAACCCCAACCTATTTAAAAATGAGTGCATATACGTAAAATAACATAGTGCATAACATAATAGGTGCCTTGGAGCACAGGCAATATATATCCTCGGATGAGTGCTCAAAGCCCCATGCGTCTCATCACCCAGCCTCACCAGGTGCGCACCTGGCATGGGGAAACTGGGTGGATATATATTTACTCCAAGAGTGAGAATCATACGAAAAAAACCTGGCGCCGCTACTAGACGCGTTTCAAGCTTCGTCTTTTTGATCACAGTATATAGGCTATTATGAAATAGAAAATACGCGCCGCAGGCGCGACATCTTTTGGTTTTGTACCCCTTTTGTATTTTTATCTTAATTTTTCCGACCCCCGAATCGCAAACAGCAAGGCGACCCTGTATCTGCACTTGACCAAAGTTTATATATATATATATATATAATTACTATCTAGCTTCGTAAAGATTTGAAGTTTAAAGTTTAAATTGAGAACACCTTAAGAACAGGTTGTGGAGAATCTATCCTTTAAATATCAAACCTTGACGCAAAGAAACAAGCAAAGCAATGCGATCTGACATAAAATAGTTCATCCGAGATATTTGCAGTACTGCGAGATTTTGGGAGCACCGCACTTCAGAAACTGAATCGGCTATGGAACCTTCAACGCTTTTTAATGAAGAAATAGGCTTTCTCCAGATTCCACTAATATATAAAGTTTAACTTTGTACCCGGAAATAAGAAAGCAATTTATATATAATATGCGAATGGAAATAGATTAAAGTAGAAATGCTAAGCTCAAGGTCAGGTCCTTAAATTTTTTTGAAATTATGAATAATCTGTACCGGAAATCTTTAAAAAGATTTGAAATGCGAACGCTTAGTTTTACAGTTTATCAGTGTATATAGTAAAAAAAAGGTAAAGGTGACCCCTGGAGAATATCTCCATCCCTGTTTCAGGGACAAGGGGTGCCGATGCTCATCCCCGGATACACAGCCGTAGAGCCAGGAGTGTCACCTCAAATGATGACTACATCCGTGGAAGGGGGGCCGGCCCTTCAAGGCTTTAAGCCCTACACAGACTCCTGCTACCTTCCCACAATAGTATATATAGTAAATTTCAAAAAGTTTAAAACAGTATTGAGATGCAAAAATTCGGCAGATGAAAATTAAAAATTCACATCGAAAAACGCGAAAATTTCTATAACGTGAAATCTTAAGTGGCGCAGGCTCAGAAATGTTTAAAAACTGAGATATAACAGCTCTGCAGGTGCGAAAATTTTTTCAATTTAGATAGCAGAGTGATGCCACTAGGCGTGAAAATTTTTAAAAATTGAGAGAAATAAAGATATCTGCAGGCACGCAAATTTTTAAAACTTGAAATAGAGGCGACGCAGGAACAAAACTTTTCTTATTTATTATTGATACTTTGAAAATGGATCGCTTTTTGCCTACTCTCCAAAAATTCCGTGTGGGATGGGAGGCCTCGGAACCCCCAAAAACCCCTCGCCTGGGTGCACCAATGCCTTCAACTGCAATCTTGACTTCTAGAAATTTTTTGGAAAACGTGACTGTGACATCTACGCATTTTGCCATACGTATTTAGTGCATTCTGCAAATACCCCAAATAGTGAATTTTGCTCAAAAACTCTCCAGCAATCTATGCACATATTACAAAATATATATACGTAAGTTTAATGTTTCTCCAGATTATATATATAAACATTCTATAGAGTACAAATTAATTTTTAACTTTTGTTTTGTTTTTAAGCAAACAAAAAATAAGTCCAACAATTTCTATAATTCTAAATTCGTACTTGCAGATTATGCTATTAAGTCATATTAAGTAAAAATATATGTAGATCTAGCTATTCTATAATAAACCTGAAAAATTAAGTTAAACAATATCCCGACGAAGCCGGGAAATTTTTGGAAATTACCACCGTAAGACTAAATTTTAGGCACATCTTTGTCGATTTTCAGAAAATTATTGAAAAAAGGAAATAAAAGGAATTTTTGCAGAAAAAAAGGAAAAAAGGACGACCTCGAAAAAAAAGGAAAATAAAGGAAAAAAGGAACCGCGGCAGCCCTGATATATATATATATATATAGCATGGGCCTAAACTCTTTTGCGCTTGGTTCCGGCATTAAACCACCTATTTGTTCAGACTAATAGATTTGTAAATGTCGAACGGCTGGACCCCCTGAACGAGAAAGAAAAACGGGCAGATCTTCTTCGTCCAGAAGAGAAAAAATGCTAGATCCCTCAGCGATCTGCATCAAAATTTGAATGTAGTTTTTTAGCAAATTTTAGCTACGATTTGCAAAAAAATTTATGAATTTAAGAATGTTTGCCCGAAACTGTTAGAAAAATTTGCGATTTTCACTCATTTTAGAATTTTTGCTAATATTGGGGTGCAGCCCATTAATTTTGAAATTTTTTAAGGGGTAGACACCCCGACTCGGATCCTGTCTAAAGAAGGTCTTGTCCACATAGGCCATACAAAAAGTAGGAAAAGTGTTATTATTTGTACATGTGTAGAATTTTGTTAAAAGTATACTGAACGAACAAGTGTGTACCAAGAACCTTTGTCCAAAGAGAGTCAATGGTTCCACTCTTCTCGGAAAAATATATAAATCGAATCCCTTATAAGAATTGTTATTAATTTTTTACCTCGACCTAAGTCCTAGGTAATAAAAACTATATATACGATTTTTTGCCAAAAGACCAAAATCAGATAGAGCGGAGCTATTGTACTCTCTGTATCTACTTGTTTAAATCTTTCTTAACGACGATGTTGGCTCCTCAGAGATTAGTTGCATGCAACTCAGATTAAAAGTGACCGATTGGGTGATTGTTTGGTATGCGCACACCTTACAAATTCGGAGGCATACGGTAAAAGGTATCTACTTCGGTATGCGCACACCTTACAAAATTACTATTTTCCCAAAACCATCTACTTAATGGTATGCGCACACCTTACAGAACAGAACTCTACTGTATACTTCCTATTATTTTCTGGTCAGTTTTCAATTATTTCTTGTTTATTGGGTTCATGATTTATTTAATTATTATTATTGGGTTTAATGATTTCTATGATAATTTAATGATTTAATGATAATTTAATCTATGATAATGATAATAGTAATTAACAAAGATAAAGGTCAGCATCAAGTCTAGGGGTTAATCAGTCTAGGAGGTGACCAAGCTCCAACGATTAACAGTTTCTTAAAAAGAGTTGAAATTACAGGAATTTTTGTAGTTCTTTAAAAGTTAGCGTCACGTATAGTAAAAATAAGAAACTTATTTATACTTGCTTTTTGAAACTGAAACTTGTAGTTTTTTTCTACTTTACCCAAAATTTGAAATGAGATACCAAACTTGGACTTTAAATTTTTATAGTGTTCTGTTTTTCGGTTCTGTGAATTTGAAAATTTTAATAATTGTGAAACTTGTGAACTCCAATAAACAAGAAATTAACCTGAAATAAACAATAGGAGCATGAAAACTGACCAGAAAATAATAGAAAATATACAGTAGAGAACTGTTCTGTAAGGTGTGCGCATACCAAAGTAGATGGTTTTGGGAAAATTGTAATTTTGTAAGGTGTGCGCATACCGAAGTAGATGCCTTTTACCGTATGCCTCCGAATGTGTAAGGTGTGCGCATACCAAAGTAGATGGTTTTGAGAATCTTGAAAATTTTGTAAGGTGTGCGCATACCAAACAATCACCACCGATTGAATTAGACTGAAGATTAATCGCATAAAATTATTAACAAATTAGCAGCTGGGAAAGATAAATAACCCACAATAACAAGTGTACAAGAGACAAACTTCAAAAAGTTAACTTTTAAGTTAACATAACTCACTCACGTTAAGTTTGTACTAATTAACAACAAAGATTATCCTATCCATTTCTGTCTTCTGGTCATAAAAACAATTGAATACAAGAAAAAAGGCTGAATGCTGCAAACCTCAACCAGCAGAGGTCTATATCAATTCAGTCTCCGACAGTTACGACATATCTCCCCTCCCTGTCAAAAGTAGAACTCAACTGAGGCGTGTTTATATGTGGATCATTTAGGGAAGGGAGTGTTCGTTCGTTTCAGTCCAACGAGTTCACATTAACAGGACAAGTCAGGACCATATACATTATCTTTGGCTCACTCAATAAGCATAAACCCAACTTTTTGCCCCCCCCCTCCTTTATCTCAATGTCTGCTCAGAAGAGTCTAGTCTAGTCTGGGGATCTGTTAGCTAGTTAGTTACCACTACCCATACCATCACTTGAAGCCCGGCTGAAATGTTGCTACGTCCGTATTATATACATAGGCGTATGTTACATATATAATATATATGCTAGAAAAATATACGTACGTGTAAGTAGCATGTGTATAAGGGGGAGGGGGGGGTACCAGCTGTCATTAATTCTGCACTGTGCTATCAGAAAGTTGAGATCAACGGCATGAAACCCTAGGAGAAAAGATCGATGTTACGATTATTTGCAGCATTGGAGTGACTTACATATACCATTTCGAGATATATACCAAGGTAGGTAGGTAGTAGACGCAACTAATACTTGTGCTGCGGGGTGGGGTAATGCTTAACTCGTTTTAGTCAGAACGTTCAGCTCCAAAAAACTACCAAGGAGTCCAATGGGAAAAAAGAGTAACCAACCACTCTACCCCGGAAGGAATCCAAAGTCAAATTTTGTTCCGCTCTTTTTTTAGAGTGGCAAGCTCAGACGAGAGCAGACAATAGAGGTGTTTAAAAAACAGGAACGGGATCAGAACGATTCCGACCATGGGTCATAACTACAGACTTCTAGTCTGACTTCAGAGCTGGGAGCTTTAAAATAGGATCTGTAGGTGAATCCTGAGTTCAGGATCCAGGTCAAAAACTGCAATGGTTTAAAGATTGGCTTGTACCTTCAAAATCGAATCTACGGGTAAATCAAGGGTATACGATAGGATGCCTAAAGGAGGGGTAGGTTTCTAGAATCCGTTTCCCATGTTAGCATTGGTCAGGCTTAACATATATTTTTTTATTCCTGCTGGAGCAGGAATGTATAAATTGGAAACTTGTATGTTTAGCGCAGTGTGAGTCATTTCTCCATTCAGAAGCCCTATCTTCAACACAGTGCTAGCTTAGATCAGTTTTCTGCATTCGGATTATGCAAATTAGGTTTTAGAACCTACCTAAAGGGGGGGGGGGTCCATCATGAAAAATTTTTAGGCGCCGGATTTCGCTCGTTTTCACACATAAGCTAGCCACATATGTCGTGCATATCAAATTATATTAAATTTTGAGTTGTTTTGTTCAGTTCTCCATAAGTTACGAGCCGTCAACTGTATGCAATTTGAATATGAGCGAGCACAAGGGTGCTGCAGCCAACTGAGGCAAATTTTCGCAAATCAACTCTATGTTTTTAGCTTATTTTGTTATACACCTTTAAAAACTATTAAGAAAAGCGTTTTCGTACAGGTTCCAGCCGGATGGGCCAGAAGCTTCTCTAAAGAATTTCTCGGAGAAACAAGGCCCTTGTTCCTCCTGATGTAATGAAACATTTAACAGCGGTTAACTTAAAATAGCATTTAGCATAGTTCTATGAGAAGAATTCATCCCTGCAATGAGAGCTTTCGATTGATGTATAATATGCCATATTTTGAAAAATTTTAAAAATCGCTGTTTTGTGAAATTCGGGGTTCGAGGGTCCCGTTTGGCACGCTGAGAAGTACTGGACGCAGCTATCAGCATAATTCATGCTGCAAATAGATCCGAAGACATGAATACACAAGTTGGAATAGAAAATAGGCAGTTTAGGACCATACTGTTGTCGGAATTTAGCCAAGTTTTCGAAAAAAACCGAAATTTTAAAAACTTCGCTAAAAATGCCCATTTTTGCGCCAAAAAAATCTCGAAACTGGATAAACATACAATGGAACCATTGCTATCAGTGGAACCGCCAATTCAAGTATTACGGAACCCTGGAGTTAGAATTTTTATTTAGGCCTCTGAATTAGAGTTATTTGCAATTCTTTCCGAAGACCCCACTTTTCAGCTGCAAAAAACGTTGAATTTTGACGATTTTCCAATGTTTTCGATAAACAAAAATTTTTTAAAAATTTTAGGGGCCCAAATCAAAATTCTACGTCCAGCGTACCGCAGTTTATGATTATAGCGACATTATAAATTTAAAATTATGCAGGATTACAACTGTTCGTCGAGAGATTTTTTTGGCGCAAGAATAAAATCACCACTTTTTCTGTTTCCTATGTTTAACACATGTGGACCTCGACTTTGAGGTGAAATAACTCATCAACCGTAAGAGATACGAGTTTAATTTGAAAACTCGTTAAAATATCCCACTCAAAGATCATTATATGTGAAAATGAGCGAAACCAGAGATGGTCGAGAAATTGACCAAAAATGGACCCCCCTTAAGGTGGTGATTCCTTTTGGAGACATCAACTTTGAACCCTTATTACTCATTCATTGCTTGGAGTTAAGAAGCCATTTTTATATCAAAAATGGAGCTTAGTATTTGTTCTTTCAAATGAATACAACGAAACTAACTTTAGTTCTCGTAAATTATTTTACTGTATTTTCGAAGTAATTAAATTTTCCAGATTTTTCGAAGACTAAAGTAAATTTTTTCATGAGGCATCGGCCACATCATTCAATTCCACTATCAAATGCCTGGGGACCCTTTTTTAATTGTTATAAAGAAATTAGCTAAAATGTATGCGCAACCTGGATTTTGCCTACTTTTCCCAACTTTGGCAAGCGATCACTTTAGCTAGAAAGCAGCAATCGGGGCAACTAAAAAAGGGTCCCTGGGTATTTTTGTGTAAAACATGTCTCGTAAGTGGCAACTCTCTATCATGCATAGTAAATGCTCCACAATCGCTGGAAAAAATTTGGTCATGTTTTTTGCAAAAACTACATTTTCTATGATAGCAGCGTACAGGATAGCATTTAGAAGATTATACCGCCACGAATAATCGACCTCGATGAGACCTTAAAATTGACGCCATTCGTTTAATTTTACGGCTTGCGTAGCTCAAGAAATGGCGGATTATTTGATTTCTGCAAACATGACAAGTTTTCAACGCCAAAATAATAAAATCAGTTATATCTCACTATAGAGAAACGCTAGAAAGATGCTTCAAAAAGCAAAAATGTAGACCTCAACAAGATCTTTCGAATGAATATAATCATAGCTATGCAACTACTGTCTAATTGTCAAAAAGCGGCAAAAACCGCCCTGAACAGAAACGTTGAAGTTTTGAAGCGGGATTGCGCGGAGGGTGTTAGAATGCTAAAAAAACTTATTTTGGAAAGTTTCATCAAATTTCATCTTGATTTGGACCGTCAACCAATAATATGTGCCCAAAAGGAATCACCACCTTAAGGTGGTGGTATCCTTTTATGCAGTGCTTTTGTGGTGATTTTTCTGAAACGCTATAACTTTCGGGTGTGGGTAAAACCCGGCCCCGGCTCTGGCCCCGGCCCCGGCGCACCTGGGTAAAACACGGCCCCGGCCCCGGCGCATGCATTTGTTTTAGGTGGGTAAAACACGGCCCCGGCCCCGGCGCATGCATTTGTTTTAGGTGGGTAAAACACGGCCCCGGCCCCGGCCCCGGCGCAGGGTAAAACCCGGCCCCAATGTTTAGAAAACCCGGCGCAATTAAACACTTGCGTATACTAACGTGTGTATTATGCATGCAAATACAGAATACATTGTATTTGCGTATATCTTGTTTTACGATAATGCAAACAGTACATATAATCCCTTGTAACAATGGAAAAGTATATGTACGCATTGTTTTCTTTTCATTATGATTTTTTCACAGTTAAGTCACGCAATAACATATTTTTCTTATACATTGCGTTTAATGAAAAATTTGCATTTATTGAAATAAATGCAGAGCAAAAGTTTTGAATTTATTTTACCATACATCACGAAGTTTTAAAAGAATTTGAAACAATATTCAGAAACAATATATACGTAATTAAAAAAGCATTCAAGAAATTTTGTTGACATAGTTACACCAAATAAAGAAAATGACGATAAATTGAAATTTAAATTTTAAAATTCAAAAATTATTAACTTGTAACGTTTACTATGGAGGGATAAGACATTCCAAAATTTCCCGGTTCTCCTTGATGTCCCCCTTGGAAAACGTAAAACTTAAATTTTTTAAACATTAGGAATGTCTTAGGAATTAGCAACATTGAATAATTTTAAGCCTTTTAATAGATTCACTTGCAAAATATACATCTTATCATTTCAAAATTATTTATTTTCATAAGTATATACAAACCATGAATTAATACTAAATGGCTAGAAAAGATTGCGTAACACACTGTAAAGTATAGGCTTAGTCTGACTTGGGCCAAATCTGAATTGGGCCACAAATTTGATTGGCTGAAATTAACACAGCTCTGACCAATCAAAATCTGTTGCATGTGTCTAGTAGACTCTGCCTACTTGAATGAACGCGTAAGGGGATTATATAAGACAAATTTTGGAAAATATACAAGATTTTGGAAACTACAAAATTAGAAAGTATTGAAATTTTACAAACTGTACGAAATTGGAAAAAATGTCAATATTTCTTACGTAGGCTGCTTTCCCTCCGAAAAATAAAACTAATGTTGCACTGAACAGACTAATTATGCAATTAAAAAAGAAATTAATTTGCGCCGTAATTTGGACTATTTGTCTGTTTTGAGTCATTTGACTCCAGGAATTATTGAAAATTAGTTATAAAACATATATATAAAAATATAAAACTCAACTCATAAACTACGCCTTAAATCTTTACACATATGCGTAATTACACATACACCTCTGTTATACTGCATAAGAATTTTACACTATAAGTGCGCCGGGCTGGTGCGCCGGGTTTTACCCACTTATTAAACTCTGTGTGCGCCGGACTGGGGCCGGG
>JASAND010013111.1:0-30039 GCA_030248195.1 Trissonchulus latispiculum
AGATGATGGGATCTTACCTACTGTATTACACTCAAATCAAACCACTTGTGATGTCATTGATTTTGATGTCGTTGATGTATATGACGTTCTCTGCAAGATGAAACCAACCATGGTTACCGGTCCTGACGACATACCATATATTTTTTATAGAACTTTTGCTGCGGAACTTGCTTTCCCTATTTGGACTCTTACTGATTTCTGCTATAGATTAGGTTATGTGCCAAGGGACTGGAAAGATGCTAATGTTGTTCCGATTTATAAAAATAAGGGGTCCCGTGCAAATGCAGATAATTATCGTGATGTGTCTTTGACCTGTGGTGCTGCTAGACCCCTTGATTTCTTTATGAATAGATCTGTTATGTCTCATTGTATTTCGAACAATATTTTTGCGAAATCTCAACACGGTTTTTTAAAAGGTAGGTCGACAGTCACAAATCTACTTCAGTGTCAGTATAAATGGTTGAAATATGTTGATGAAAAAACTCCATTGATGCGGTTTACGTGGATTTGAAGAAGGCTTTCAATTCTATTTCCCTTCCTAAATTGCAGTTGCGATTAGAAGCCTATGGCTTTAAAGGCAAAGCTCTGAAATTGCTACGGGCTTTTACAATGGATAGAAGGCAAAGAGTACGTATCAATGAGTCGTTTTCAGATTGGGTTGCTGTTGTTAGTGGCGTGCCTCAAGGATCTATATCTGGTCCCACGTTGTTTTTGTTATACATTAATGAAGTCTTGTTGTTAATTGATGATGACTATAGTGCGGGTTATGCTGATGACATCAAATTTTTTGCAAAGGGTCGCGATAGACAAATTACTCTGCAGAATATGTTAAATGATTTCTATAAGTGGGTTTCCGATTGGCAGTTGAAAATATCACTACCAAAATCTTTGGTTATACATATTGGAAGAAATAACGAACACTTCCCTTATAATTTTAATAATGAACCTTTGAATGCTGTTGATGGCTGTTCGGATTTGCGGGTCTGGCTTTCTAGCGATCTTAAATTTTCAATTCAGGTTAACCGTATTGTAGATAAAGCGCATCGTGTGCTACATTTAATACTGAATAATTTTGTATCTCAGGAACGACATATGAAATTGAAGCTGTATTCTGTTTATCTTCAACCTATTTTAATGTATGCTTCCGAAATATGGAATCCTTATTTGTTGAAGGATATTGATTTAATAGAGAGTGTTCAGAAACGGTTTACTCGGTCTTTTGATACTCTACAGCATCTAAACTATAGGGATAGGTGTTATGCATTGGAATTGCACAGCTTAGAGTTTAGTCGTCTAATAGCTGATCTGATGTTGGCCTATAAAATTATTTTTGGTCACTGTCTTATATCTTTTTCTGACATGTTCCTGTTAGCTCCGTGTTTGCATAATACCAGGGGTCATATCTTAAAATTAGTACACCCAAAATGTAACCTGAACTTGACGAAGTCTTCCTTTTCTTGTAGAGTTATAGCACCCTGGAATGCGCTACCAGAACACGTTATTTTAAGCAAGAATGTTGATGATTTTAAAAAAGTTTTAAAAGAAAATAAAAAAATTCTTATATAGTTTTAAAAAAGGGTTGGGGGTAGGGCTGTGTTTTTTTTGTATTTTTTGATTTTTTGTATTGTATGTTATGTATATCTGTTATGTTTTGTTTGTTTTTTTTTTTTTTTTTTTTGTTTTTTTTTTTTGTTTTGTCGTTTGTTTTTTTACGGGGTGTATTTTTTTTTTTTTATTTTTTTTTTTCATATTTTTTGCGGTGCGGGGGGGGGGGGGGGGGGCAGAGGGGTCCCCGGGGGATGGGGCGTGCTGTTGTGGAGTAAAAATATGGGTAATACTTGAGGGGGGGCCAATCTTGGGGGGGGAGCTGATCTTGCAACAAGAAATAAAAATGCTCCTAAAGAGCAAAGAAGGTAATATGAGTCAACATGGAACATGTAAAATGCTAAATATTGTCGGTTGTAAATTAAGAATAAGACAAGCATGTAAAATGCTAATATGAGTCTGGTGAGGTTGGAAAGTGCAGAAGACAAGTTTGTACACGCACCAATATGAGTGCATGCCAAATAGACTCATATTGGCATTATTTAGTATTCTGAAGGCAAGTGGTTGCGAATTTCGGTTATATATCACTCACGTAATGTCAGCAAGACGAGACAGGGTAGTTTTAGGGTGGATGACAGGATTCTACACAGGATACGCACGTATATATGTCACGAAAGTTAACATCAGATTTAACTTTGAGTCTCTGAATACATGAGTTATACAAACGCTTATTAAAAATGTTATATTCGTCCGTCGGCGCATGGTTGACTAACAGCGGTTTAACAGTTTCCTAAGGAGAAAAGTTGACAATGTTGACCATGGTTGGGATATCCATGTGACGTCAATAACGCTACTTATTCGTCTTAACTCCTGCGTGGAAATATATCCGTCAGAATTCCGCAATGGATGCATGCATTATTGTTTTTTAAGGCATGCCAATATGAGTCTATTTGGCATGCACTCATATTGGTGCGTGTACAAACTTGTCTTCTGCACTTTCCAACCTCACCAGACTCATATTAGCATTTTACATGCTTGTCTTATTCTTAATTTACAACCGACAATATTTAGCATTTTACATGTTCCATGTTGACTCATATTACCTTCTTTGCTCTTTAGGAGCATTTTTATTTCTTGTTTATCCACTTTTTACATGTCGTTGACATAACAGCGTTAAAGAATCATTAAGCATTATATATGCATTAAATACTCAGACTCACGTTTGTGGTTCTATGGCAAATTGGCTCCGTTCCACCCTGACACCCTTCACACCAGACCGCTATACAGCAAGTTAGGGTAAGTTTGTCTATGATAAAAGCTTAGTTTTCCCCCCACCCCTACCCCAGCACAGCACTCTACAGCTACTTTGAGCATGCACTTTTATGAGAAAAGTTGCTCAGCTCACTTGAGGCTTTCATTTGGTACCAAATTTCACCACTTTTGAAAATTTTCATTTTCGACCCAAAATCGCCAAGTAGCCACCCGTACCCCAGAGCACAGCACTCTACAGCCACTTTGAGCATGCACTTTTATGAGAAAAATTGCTCAGCCCACTTGGGGCTTTCATTTGGTACCAAATTTGGCCACTTTTGAAAAATTTCATTTTTGACCGAAAATCGCCTAAGTCCCCACCCCACCCCACCACAGCACTCTACAGCTACTTTGAGCATGCACTTCTATGACAAATGTTGCTCAGCTCGCTTAAGGCTTTCATTTGGTACCAAATTTGACCACTTTTGAAAAATTTCATTTTTGACCGAAAATCGCCTAAGTCCCCACCCCACCCCACCACAGCACTCTACAGCTACTTTGAGCATGCACTTCTATGACAAATGTTGCTCAGCTCGCTTAGGGCTTTCATTTGGTACCAAATTTGACCACTTTTGAAAAATTTCATTTTTGACCGAAAATCGCCTAAGTCAACACCCCACCCCACCACAGCACTCTACAGCCACTTTGAGCATGCAGTTCTATGACAAAAGTTGCTCAGCTCGCTGAGGGCTTTCATTTGGTACCAAATTTGACCACTTTTGAAAAATTTTATTTTTGACCGAAAATCGCCTACGTCCCCACCCCACCCCACCACAGCACTCTACAGCCACTTTGAGCATGCAGTTCTATGACAAAAGTTGCTCAGCTCGCTGAGGGCTTTCATTTGGTACCAAATTTGACCACTTTTGAAAAATTTCATTTTTGACCGAAAATCGCCTAAGTCCCCACCCCACCCCACCACAGCACTCTACAGCCACTTTGAGCATGCAGTTCTATGACAAAAGTTGCTCAGCTCGCTGAGGGCTTTCATTTGGTACCAAATTTGACCACTTTTGAAAAATTTTATTTTTGACCGAAAATCGCCTACGTCCCCACCCCACCCCACCACAGCACTCTACAGCCACTTTGACCATGCAGTTCTATGACAAAAGTTGCTCAGCTCGCTGAGGGCTTTCATTTGGTACCAAATTTGACCACTTTTGAAAAATTTCATTTTTGACCGAAAATCGCCTAAGTCCCCACCCCACCCCACCACAGCACTCTACAGCCACTTTGAGCATGCAGTTCTATGACAAAAGTTGCTCAGCTCGCTTAGGGCTTTCATTTGGCACCAAATTTGACCACTTTTGAAAAATTTCATTTTTGACCGAAAATCGCCTAAGTCCCCACCCCACCCCACCACAGCACTCTACAGCCACTTTGAGCATGCAGTTCTATGACAAAAGTTGCTCAGCTCGCTGAGGGCTTTCATTTGGTACCAAATTTGACCACTTTTGAAAAATTTCATTTTTGACCGAAAATCGCCTAAGTCCCCACCCCACCCCACCACAGCACTCTACAGCCACTTTGAGCATGCAGTTCTATGACAAAAGTTGCTCAGCTCGCTGAGAGCTTTCATTTGACACCAAATTTGACCACTTTTGAAAATTGTCATTTTTGACCATGACCTCCCACCGACCTGACCCTCCATATGGCAAAGTGGAACCAGCACAGCAAGATGGGTGGGTCCAACGGCAAAACGGACACCGGAAATGAGCTGGGCGTACCAGAAAACCCCTATAGACAATGTTTTGAGAGGCTATGTACAGTTCTATATGGTGTTCCCGGAAGTCGGTACCGACCGGACCCTCCAGACGGCAAAGTGGAACCAGCGCAGCAAGATGGGTGGGTCCAACGGCAAAACGGACACCGGAAATGAGCTGGGCGTACCAGAAAACCCCTATAGACAATGTTTTGAGAGGCTATGTACAGTTCTATATGGTGTTCCCGGAAGTCGGTACCGACCGGACCCGTCAGACGGTCAAGTGGAACCAGCCCAGCAAATTTGGTGAATCGGGCAGCAAAACTGATGGCGGGAATGGATTCTCCGTCCCAAAAAACCTTTATATGCACGATTTGAGAAGTCTATCTTGAAAAATAAGCGAAAAAACTAAGTTCAAAGTCGGACCCAACATTCACCAACTTTGGCGGGCCACTGTGGCGCTGTGGCGCAACATATCAAAAATCCGACTTCAAACGTCATAATCCGGATATATGTCCTTATCAACCATATATAACTTGTCTGGTTTGTATTTGCACAAAGAGCTGGAAAGAAGCTAATCCCAGGCATACTTTTGGCCATTTCGACGTTCTGAGCCGACTTTGTGGCGCCACTGTGGCGCTGCGGCGCACTGTGGCGCGGCGGCGACCACATATATCGAAAGTCAGTAACCTATATATATTGATGATATACCACAATAGGTGTCTTCCCTTCGCTACATTCTGTGAAAGAGGCTACAAAATGGTGACATACGAGGGTAAAACGGAGACACCGGAAAAAAAAAAAAACATCGCCGGCATAACTGCCGGCGGGTGTAACTTTTTAACGGTAAGTGCTACGGGGATGAAATTTTCCAATTATACTAAACTCGACACGGACTTTCTTTTGCGCACAAAATTTGCGCAGGATCTGCGCAGGAATCTGCGCAGCCTCTGCGCAGCGCCTCTGAAGGCTGTCATTGGGGCGTTTTGACTCATATTATAGGGGTCGCTACCGCGACCCCTATGATATAGAGATCAGATTAAAATTAACTCTTTGATTTCTTAATCCGAAGTGTGAATAAAGAAACAGAATTAGATTAAAATTTTAATCCTAAGTGCATTAAAGAAATAGGATTAAATTTAGTCCGCTTAACTAGTTTAACTAGCTGGCTTAAATTTTAATCCTTCTAATCTGAGGTGGTAATTCTTTAATGCGGATTAATTTTAATCTAATACGTTTAGTCTTTAAAGAAATAGGGCCTTTAGTCCGAATTTAGGTGTTGAGTCAACACTGTTGACTGTTGTTGACTCACTGTTGACAACGTCGGCCACGGGAAGGTTGACGTTGAAGTTTACGTTGAACTACGTACACTGGTAAACACAGTCTGTCAGCTGTCAACTTTATATTTAGGGATTGGGAACAATACTCAATCCCACAAATGCTCAGTCTTTACCAGACATGTGCAGGAGGGGAAGTTCTGGGGGGGGGGGTGAGCTGGCGGTCAAAGGCTGCCGGAAAACCGGATTTTTCCGGTTTTTTTGCCCAAAACCCGCAAGAATCCGGATTCTGGGGGGTGAGGTACCCCTCTGGGAGGATTTTTAACCAAAGCTACACAAATAATCTTAAATTAATCTGATAACTCAACATACTGTCTTCTTCCAAAGGGCGTTTGGCATTTTCCTCATTCTTGGATTTTGGATGAGGCACGTCAGCGTCATCATAAAATTCCGATTCGTGGGTTAACATTTTGTCACTGGCGAAAACTAAAGCAACAGCGCTGTATATATACACATTTCCTGCAGTAAACTACACTGTATCATTATTGCAGTATATAACACAACTAAAGAATCACAAAAAATATGCCAACGCCGCTTGAAATAATCTCAAGCACCACCTCCATCTGCTTTAGACTCTCATATTGCTCCCTGTACGCAGGCCCTACCACCCATCATCTATCAAATGGTTAAAACATAAAACGTTAAAACAAACTAACTAGAAACTCGTTTATCCGGATTCCTTTCGTCTTCATGGGGATCTTCATCTATGTCTTTGATAGCATCGTCCGGGACAGCTAAAAATGAAAAAGTATAATAATGGTACATGCACTAGTAAATTATACTTACTTATATAGTTGAGTTGACAAATAATTTAGCCTTATAATTACGAAAGCACATGACAGCACAGACTGTTTAAAAAAACATCACTTGTGTAATATTCACCTTGCATCTGAACTCCAGGAGCATGTGGGAGCATTCTGAGATTCTCAAATAGCTTGGTCCTCAACAGAAATCAAATACACAGTTAGTTTGTAATGGCAACGCAAATACAGCAACAATCTATTCCACACAACAAAGTTCTCAAGACAGCCTCGCTTGTGTTAAGGCATTGAATAAAGCAACAGAGGTAGGAAGGGTAGGAAGCGTAATGTCGAAAATGAGTAAGTTTGACCAATCACAAAACACAAGATATTAAGATTCTAAATGATCGTTTACTGTTCATATAAATTCTAAAAATGTCAATTTCAGCAGTCACTGGTAAACCGGAAAAATTGCTATTATCGAGATGGAACTCCGTCTCTTTATGCAGGGTTGTATCTACCTACGTTGATTCGTCACTACCTTGGCAAAACTTTATACAATCACAACATACTTAATTTTGTCCAAATATTCAGAAGTGTTCTGATTGGCCATATTAGAAGGAGAAATGTGAAGCTTGAAATCAGGTCCGTAATATTCAAAGTAATCATTATACGGTAATTCTGTAAGAAAACATTTCTAATAAAGAAACTAGACAAAAATTTGAATCAAACCACAGTAACTATTGAGCGCTACACCTAGTATTATCACAAACAAATCTGCGTGTTAAGTCTAACATGAGCTTGGAGGAATTAGACAGTAAAGAAGATTTAATTCGCAGCTTGCTACGAACATACACAGCTCAACGGTTAAAATATTCCCAGGAGCGGACTGCACAGAACAAGAGAATAAGACTACTATCTACGAAACAAATAGATAAACAACGAAGTCTGATCTTTGAATGGGAAAGCAGTAGTCAGTCAGTATTGGCCCGATTCTGCGATTTTTGTTCTAATTCAAATTTCCAACCATTTACATAGTTGCGATCCAAGCTACGACCATACCATTTGCAATATCAATGTCAAGGGCCACCGCTGTTTCATAGGTCCAGCATCGAGCAACATTTCTAATGGTATAACCACCGCCGCCCAGCATTAACATGGGAAGATTGTATCGCTTCATGAAGTCAACACATCTGCCATGTCCTGAAACAAAAGGATTAGAATGCCAGCCAGTCAAGACGACATAGTGCACGTAATAACAGCAGAAGCCTACGCATACGTATAACTTAGACCAATACAAACTTCCTATCTGCTACGCTCGACAGACATCCACGTTTGTTCCAAAAGCAAAGTCAGGTAAAAAGGCAAAAATCACGAACGAAAAAGTAAACAATTCCGGAACCAAGACAAGTGGACAACACAAGAATCAATCTTTGCACATAACTTCTAAGCTGACATATTAAATGCTCACCCTTAAGTGTTAGATTAAAGCAACCCAGACGATCACCAGTAAGAGAATCAGCGCCACACTGAAGAACAATAGCCGAAGGCTGATAGGACTCCATCACTTTTGATAGAATCTAAAACAACTACGTAGATGATAAGGATAAGACGTTATAGTACAGATACGACGGAGCATTTCTTCTGAAATTGTTCCAATATATACACACCTTAAGTATCACACATACTTGGGTATGATTGACATGCCTGTATTTAGTGCCATGGTCCTTATTATCCAAGTTGTGCAGCTACTGCTAAATGTACGTGGTGTATACTAGAGTTGTGCCGTTAAGAAACTTCCCGGGCCCGTAGGCCCGATTCAAGGCTCGGCGGGCCCGGCAGGTGTAGATGTAGGATGTAGGGCGGGTCGGCCCGATGATGGTCCGGCATACAAAGAACAGTGCCAGTTAGTGCTATTTATTACTTAGTTATTATTTAGACAACTCCTGGAAGCTTTCGACTTTCTAATTGAAAAATTTTGAAATTTGCCCTACAAAAATTTGACCGTGCCTCACCCAACAACCGGACCCGGTCCGGCCCGGTGCAGGCCCGGCCCGGGACCGGCCTCGGGCTCGAGGCCTGATTCAAGGCCCGGGCACAACTCTAGTACATACTGATAGAATCACTCATTTCATTTCCGACGCAAGAAACAGGAAATGAAACTACTGACACACCAATTCAAACTCGACTATGACGTGCGGGCGGACGTTGCGTTCAAGCTCACGGGTTTACGCCAACAGTGTACATTATGCTGCCTCCGCTAGGAAAGTCAAATTGCTCCTACCCTACATGTGCATACCCGAAGCGACTCATGATAGCGGAATCCCGATATTATGTTACTGTTAAGTTTCAATAGTTGCATAATATGTACTGCTCACCGGCTGGAATATTTGTTCATAAGCTTCATCGTCAATACCGTCTCTAAGTGGAAAGTTCACAGCGTAGTATTTTCCCTTGCCAGCGCCAATATCCTGAATTAGAAAACACGAAAATTAAAATGATAAGCAAAGCTTTACGATTTCGTAATGGGACACAGTTTTAGCGATTGATTAACACGGGGAATATGGGGGTCCAAACCCTTTCACTCATGGGAGGACCAGAAAGAACAAATTATACAGACGTCAAGGACAAGGATTGAGGTATAACTGACCGAAAATTCAAGTTTTTACACCGAAATTTAACAAAACTTTCCGGCAGCATCGGAAGTCAATAGCAAATTTAGCATTAAACTTAAGGTGCTGTAGTTAACCTGTACTGAAAATTCACTCTATTACAGATGAAAGCTTGAAGAACTTAGTGCAGAACTTTCAGAACCTGATTAACAGAAAATCTAACATTGCATGCATATTGCTGCATACAAAATTTGGTCCGCTCTGTACACTATGCTAATTACTGATGGACTAGAGATAACAGGATAATTCTGATATGCTACCTACAGACGAACATTATCCGGATATCCATGTTAGGTTTTGCAAAAAATGCATTTTAGGCCTTTAGGGTAGAGTTTAAAATTTCAAAAATAATTTAGTTTTCTCTGAATATCTTCGAAAAATTCGAAAACAGAAAGTCTTCTCCTTTCCTGATAGCGTGGCCATCTAGCTTGAAAACTGACAGAAAAAAAATAGAATTTTACTGTGAAAGAAATTTTCGTCAACGTCAAAATTGGAGAACAAGATATTGTAGCAGAAACTTTTTTACGCAGATGATTGCTAGCCATGCACGAACAACTACATGTACAACTTTGTAAGTAGGGATGGGCGAGGAAAAAGGACTGGAAAAAGATTTTTCCCTTTTTTCCAGTTTTTTTCCGATGGGGTGCAAAAAATGGAAAATATTCCTAGTGGTATTTTGACGATTTCTACAAGGAAATATAATGTTTTATACACTTTTCCGGCGATTTTACACTAAGTACAACCTTTTCCGAGGGATACAGTAAGTAGGGTACGCTAAATCTGACGAAATAATGTTTGTGTGCTTTTTCGAAGCATCAGAAACAATGGAAAAATATTCAGGGCATGCTATAAAAGTTAATTTATGAAATCAGAATATTAGGGATCTATCAAAAAGAATGTGTGCTGAGGTAAAGATGCGATATTAATGAACAAGGACTAATTTTGGAAATTAATGTTTTTACTGTTGAATGTGCATACAATTTAGTACCTCAGCTTCGAGCTAATAGTTTCTCGCCTAACAGTGGAGTGTTCTATCCAAAACTGTTAAAACGTCTGGATTAGTTTACTTTATGAAGTGTGTTACCTGTGAAAACAACAGACCTATTAGGTATTAGGAAACTGCTTGTATGCGTGCAAAAACATGCTATAGCGCAACTTCTAACTCAATGGGTAAACTTGGAATGACCGGAAAAAATGAAAAATATGAAAAACTGAAATAAAAACGGAAAAAATTATTTTTCAGGCATTAAGAAAAAACCAACTCTACAGTTTAGCACTTTCCGAAGATTCTTCGACAACCAATTCACAGCCTTTGCATAAGTTTATAAAAAAGTTGCGAGTAGACATAACAATTCAGATAGTGGTTGAATTCCACAGCTATATATCCAAAATAATGTACAGGGAAAATTAATACGTAAACTAAGATTCTTGCTTTCTTGCCAATTACGGGCTTGCAGCTCTGTCGTGGCTAGATCAAACGGCAATTATACATTATGTGACATATCAAAGCATAGCCGAAAATCAAACGTAGTCATTGCCCCTTACCCGCAGATCTCCAGTGCCTGGAAAGTATTCCCCGTATTTATGAAAGGAAACTGTCATTACGCGATCAGTTGTATAAAAAGCTTCCTCAACACCATCCCCGTGATGAATGTCAATATCAACGTAAAGGACACGCTGATGATATCTAAAACAAAGAAAATATAGCATAGCAGCATAAATAAAACGTAGCAACGTAGCATAAATAAAAATCTCCAAATCGAAGTCTGCATAATAACAAACTTACGCACTTAAAAATTTGCAGCGCACAGCTTTTACTAACTCTAGCTACGTAGCCATCATGGCTTGGGATGGGTAATAGTATAAATAGTATGTAGCCTGAGCACTGGCATTTTTTAGGGTTTTGAAAGTGGGGGGGGCGCCCCCCTAGGGAGGGGGAAGTGGAGGGGGGGGGCGAGCCCAAGGTACAAATATGCTTACATTTTTAGCAAAAGGTTAGCATTTTTAAGGTAAAAACGCAAAAAATCGCCGTTTTGAAGCTAAAATTACCTTATAAGTTCATAAACTAGCTAAAAATTGGGAAAATTTTTTGAAAATTTGATCACAAAAACCTACACTTTCGGGCAACCACCAAAAAGTGTGGGGCTCCGAAAAGTGGGGGGCGCTCCGAAAGGTGGGGGAACCGAAAAGTGGGGGCCCCCACCCCCACCCCACTAAAAAATGCCAGGAGCATTACTTAAAATGTTTTAAAAAAAGTATAAGTGTTTTAAAATATTAAGCAACGGCATTAAATATTCCAAGGGACTCAAATATATATTTGGATAAAACGCTTAGTGGAAGATAATAGTTCGTCGGGATTACCAATGACCAAATGAGAAGACTAAACAACTGGCAACTGGACCCCAACGTAGGCTAACCACATCGTCGCAACTGACTTACTTCAAAAGCTCTAAAATTGCAAGAACTATATCATTAACGTAACAAAATCCAGATGCCTCGGATTTCTTGGCATGATGAAGGCCACCGCCCCAGTTGACAGCTATATCCGTAGCCTGCTTGTTTAATTTCACTGCTCCCGCTATAATACAAAATTAAGCGTGAAAGGTAGGTGCAAATAAAGCCGATGAGAACACAACATACGCACGTACAGCTAAGTTTTCATGTTAAGAAGGAGGGGGGTTTTCACTTTTTGTTAAATTTTTGCGTATTTGTTTCAACATCCAATTGCGCATTGTGTGGGTAAGAAAATTTTAAAGACTTAAACATTTCTTAAATCATATTTCATTTCTGAAGTTGTCAGTCTGAAAATTGCAGTATTAGCCTTATTACAAAAGATGGAATGAAACTAACAAAATATGTGCTTGGACTAGGAAGTAAAGTAATATTTCAATGAGTTACGTATATATGCTATTTCGTGAAAGGCCTGTCTTCCTAGCCCGCCTTTCTTAGTGATAGTGATGGAAAGAGTATATACGTACAAACGCATATTACGTATTCTGTGTCAACTAGAGCAAGTGAGTTAAAAACTAAGTGGCATCCTTCCAACATTAGGAAATTTAAACATCTCTCTAAAAGAGAGTTGAACTTAAGGGCGACCAATCTAAAACACTGAGTAACATCATGAAACCAAATCGTTCAAGAACGGAAAACCCACCAACGGAGCCACCCGTAGACAATTGGCAGAATTCATAAAGGCCATCAAATACAGGACAGTCCTCTCCAACGTTAACTGAAACAAAATGCACTGATTACAATGTCATCACAATATTGTTAGCATTAAGCATAACACTGTCATGGCTCGTATTGAGGTAGAAATCTCCGACAGTCAACCAATATGCACTCGGACAGCTGAAGACAGCCGGAAATGTGGTACTAAAGCTAGCTGGTATATATGTACTCTTACCTTTTAGGCAGGCCCGCACCCAGGATTTTGAAAAGGGAGGTCCAAGGTTAAAGGCAACGGGGGATCTGGGGGGCGGGGCCCACCAGAAGTTGAAATTTTTTTATTTTCGCCCAAAAACAGTACATTGGACATTAATTTCTTGCAAAAAGTAAATTATCGCGCCGAAGGCGCGAAAATTTTTTAAAAATAGCTGTTTTTTGCCATAATAGTAGCAAAAATTTTCTATTTTCTCCTCGCAAAAGGGGGGGGGTCTAGACCCCTTGACCCCCCCTGGGTGCGGTCTTGCTTTTAGGTATTAGATGCCCCAAAAAACTTACGTTAATTACCTGGCCTTATTCTTGTGGAGGAGGACTGTCGCCCCATAAACGACCTCCCCTCCCAAAACCAGAGAGTCCCCCTTGCTTTGGTACCAAAATTTGCCCTAAAAATTTGTTCAAAGACAACTTTCAAACATTTTCCGGCTTCGTTGGATAGTTTCCCTCATTTTTGCCTTTGACAACTAATCTGCCTAGTTTTTACAATAAAAATTTACTATTAAAGTGTATGCTATAAAACAGCTCTATGTTTAGCATATTTTTAGAAAAACCCACCCCAAAAATTCCTTCCCCTCCCCCTTCCTTTGGGAACTCCCCCCAAAATTCCTCGAATAAGCCCAGATTATTACAAAAGTAATTTTGACAAAACTTTGTTCAAGGCGTCATCAACACGAAAACGATTATTTAGTACTGAAAATTATTTCGTACATCTTTGCATTTGTTTGTTGTAATCGGACATGTTATCTGGGCGGATGTTCTTCAAAAACATCACATATTCGTCGCTATGATATTTGGTGATTTCATCGAAGACGGCTTTGTAAGGGCGCTAAACGTAAAACAATTAGTATATGCGTATATCCATTCCATGTACATATCAATTTATGGACATTCTAACCTGCATATTTCTGAGCTGTTGGCAGATTCTTGATGGAAGAGAACCTAACTCGAGAATCATCCCAAACGTCAGACATCTTCAAAATAATTAAGGAATCTTTGCTAATTTAAAAGAAATTAATAAAATATTAATCCAAAACGTGAATACCCATATCAACGTTCGCCGTTCTTCCGTTACCGGTTTCGGGTTCTCACACTCTTGTCAGGCAGATTCTAACTCTTCTGCACCGCTAAATTTCAGGAAATGGGAACGTCGAGGACAAACTATTGATTGGGAGGCTGGGAGGGTAGATGTATATGTCCGGGGGATTCACAATTTGGGGATAAAGTTCTGTCCTGGGGAGGGGCTGGGAAGTGGGGAGGAACTGTGGCACAAATGTCCGGGGGCTTCAGGAGGCTCAAATAAGTCTTCAACAGAATAGATGCTAGTAAACGTGGAGCCGTGAATTAGCGGTTGTTTTATCGACTATCTTTATTAAAATAAATATATAGATATGAAAAATTAAATTATGTCTTGCTATTGGTGCTACAAATTATGTCTTGCTATTGGTGCTACAATTATACCAATTGCAGGTAGGCATATATTCCGACTAAAAACTACCTTATGTAAAAAGTATCCTACGAGCTTGCTAAAAATAAACCATTATAAATTCATTGTAATTGTAATGTAATTGTAATTGTAATGTTGTAATTGTAATTGTAATGTTCTTATCAACACTAAACCCTTACCTTGATCTTAACTAATTACAAGACATTCAGCCAACCACTCAGTTTGTTAATGTTTGCGACTTACTCTAGTTTCCGAAAAGGTTTCAAATAAATCGTATATTACTTTATTTCTTTGAGAGGTAATGTTAATGGTCAGGGTATTTTTTTCGGGGGGGGGGGCTTCCGGGGGGGGGGGGGCCCCGGGCCCGGGGGGGGGGCAGATTTTTTGCCTAAATGAGCCAAAAATGGTATCTTTTGGCGTATTTTGCATGGTGAAACGCTAAACGTTCTCCAAAATGCCAGGATTTAACCTAAAATAAGCTATTTTTACGAAAAATTCTTCGGCGAAGCCGAACAATTTTTGAAAATTTGCCTATTTTTGGCAAAAATTTGGGCACCCAAAAAATCCCGGGGGGGGGGGGAAGCAAAAATCCCGGGAGGGGGCGATTTCGGGGGGGGAAGGCATTTTCGGGGGGGGAAGGTCAATTTCGGGGGGGGGGGCCCCGCCCCCCCCCAGGAAAAAAAAACCCATATGGTAACGGTACAATCGGAAAACTATAGTCGGAGCGGGTGGGGGGAACGCCTGCGGAAATAAGGCTCCAGCAATTCCCGTGAAAGCTTTAGCAAACGCTAGTATGGTGCCAATTATAGTTTGGCATGCTGGCCATCCAGTAGAGCAAATAAACGTTTCTGAATCATTCGTGCTGCCGGACAAACACTCTATTGTTTCCGTACGAGCCAAAGCGGGAAGAAAAAACACGGCGGGGAAAACACAATACTAAAAATTGCATACATTATTCAGCTGCGTACTAATTCAGATTGCTTCTATATTATCGGACATGGTAAATAACCTGGTGCACTTTTTCACTAGAAAGCTGCTTATAGCAAGCTTAACAAAAAAAATCACCCGAAATTTTAACAAAAAAATCACCCCTCCCTGACTCACAGGGAAGTCGCAGAGACCCAATTTTTTGCACGGTGATAGCCACACATCTCGACATTACAGCCTGTGAGTTTGAGCCCCTAGGCCCTCTCCATGCGTTCAGGGCAGACCTTTAAGTGAGGGTACCCAAAAGTGACCTCAAAAACGTTCATGACCGAAGTTCGAATTTCGGCTGCTATTTACTAAGGGAAAACCCTAGGCAACCCATATTGTGCATGTGACATGTCCTGACTGTGGGCTATCGATACATATATAGAAGTTCCCAGTCGGACCTCTGAGCCGTCCTGGGGTGGGTGATTTTTTTGTTAAAATTTTAACAAATAAAAAATCATTTTTATGTTTCGTTACTGAAGCCAGAACAGCAGCTAGAGCAAAACTAACGTCAAAATCGAGCTCAGCGACCCCGAAAACCCTTATATACGTTGGTTTTGAGGTTGCCTGACACTTCTGGGAGTCCAACCTGGTGACCAGCCGGGCCTGGACCGTCCGACGGTAAACGTGATTCCAGAAGTCAGTACTAGCCCATAGTTACCTAAAAACTAATGCCAGATTTGAATTCAGCGCCCTCGAAAACCCCCTAGGACATGTTTATAGCCACTTCGAACTGTCCAGTTGGTACCTGGAGGGTCCGGACGGGTCCGGCAGGGGTCAGGTGACCGTGGGTCATACCCCAGCAACATACGAAGTTCTGAGTTTCTCTGCCAAAATGCCTGGAAATAGGTTATAATCACTCACAAACACGAAAAAACAACGTTTTAGCCTTTAAAACGGCACTTTGGAGCCACCAGACTTCATGCTGGACGCTGTCGGGGGCCATCAGTGACCACTAAGACTTCGGCGGGGTCAGTTGCCTTAGTTGGAGCACTAGGTTAGCGGTTTGGGGTTCGAAATACGTTATTTAGTGCGCTCTATCCAAAACTGATGAGAAAAGTTGCTAACTGCTCTCTGCGATCCGATCCGCCACTGATTTTTTTTTGTTAACGGGTGATTTTTTTGTTAAACCTTTAACAAAAAATCACACATTTTCGTCTACTGCTACTTACTGGTAGGCCGCAGAGCAACGAAACTGGGGTGGTTTTAAAGCTGAGCCCAAGACCTATCCATGGGTCCTCAAAGTAATCGATTTGGTTTAGTTTTGCGAAAGTTCCAGCCAAAAAACCGAATTTTGATTTTTTTTGTTAAGCTTGCTATATCTCACACAGTTAGGTACAATTTATGTCAAGGCACCTGAACCCATGAAATGACCGGATAAGCCGCATAGACGGCATCAGACAGTTTCGATATATATATACCAAAACACTTGAAAAATGTAAGTTTATCATTATTTCAGTTATTTTTAGCATTTAATAGCCATTTCAATAAGTTTTTTGAATTTTTGAAAATTTTGCCTTGAAAACATATCAAACCTGGCCGATGATGCAGCAAATTTCCATCCTAAAATTATGAGCTATACATCTGAGGCTCTAAGTGCGTATTTTTTGAACCAGAATCACAAAACAAAAGCAAAACGGACACCGGGAATGAGCTGGGCGCACCAAAAAACCTCTATAGACGAAATTTTGAGAAGCCAATAAGAGCCTAGTATGGAAGCCTAGTATAGTCCCGGAAGCGGTTGCCGACATGACCCCTCAGACGGTCAAGTGGAACCAGTCCGGCTACTTGGGTGAGTCGGACAAAAAACTGATGGCCGGAATCGATTCTCAGTCCAGAAAAACCTTTGTATGCAAAATTTCAGCCACCCATGTAGTAAAATAAGTAAAAAACTTAAGTTCAAAGTTGAACCCAAAATTCACAAACTTTGGCCGGCCAGTACCCAAAAATTACACATCGGGCCGGAAAATCAGCATTTGAGCGACCCCCATATGTGTACTATTTAACCATATATGCAGTATTGTCCCATATATGTATAGCCCAGTCTGACTTATTAAGGCGCCTTTGAAGCATACGTTTTGGCTATTTTAGCGCTGTGGCCGATTTTGGCTCCCAGTCAACAATTTTTTCCGGCTCCGGGAGGCACAACAACTAGCCTAACGTCTTATTTTTGATTAGTATATACTACAAGAATACATACGGTTTTCATAAGTGAAAAGTTTTCTATCTGTATATAGTTATTCAAGCTACAATACTCCCTTGTGAGACATCAAAAGTGAGAAATCGGAAAAAAACATCTTTCGTAAACGATTTTTGGCGCAACTTTTTAACGGAAAGTGGTGTGGTATGAAGTGGAATGAAACTTCCCACATAAACTAAACTCGACACGTACAATTTTTTGAATATAATCTGCGCAGCCTTGCTTTACAATGTCATTCGACCATTTCCGCTCATATTATAGGGGTCGCGGATAAAGGTAATGCGGCATTATTATCACATACGTATATCTCCATCTTTCTGTAAAGCCCATAGTTCAACAGCAAATTGTGAGTCATACGAATTCTATGTGGCTTCATAGGATGCCCTTGCCCATAGTAATAGTTTCCAATATCATCTAGAACATACAATGTAAAATCCACAAAATTCAGACTCAACAAAAAGTAGTTGCTAAAGCACAGAAAATAAATATATATAGCTCACAACAAAGTCAATTTTTGCGAACTTCGCCAAATTTTTAGCTATTTACTTGAGTTTTCTCCTTATCCAACAAAAATTATATATAATATAAATGAGTAATAAACTCACTGTCATAATAATAACAAATTCGTTTCTTGTAAGGACCGCTCGTCATATTGGTTTAGAGCTCGAAACTAGAAGGAAATACAAATATGATTATATATCTATATATATATATATCTGGCTCTTTCCTACATGTGGGCCCAGAAATGCCCCCCAGGATTTGGGCCTCCCCATAGTTTCCTTGGGGGGAGGGGGGGGTTGGTGTATATCCCCCAAATTTTTGAGCAATTTTACCCCCAGAATTTTTGACATACCCTCCCCCAACTTTCGGCTTCGGCTACCCCCCCCCCCCCGAACCCCCTCCAGCAATTTTTGGACCCAAAAGTTAGCTAAATTTGGCCAAAAAGTGTTCATTTTTTGGAAAAGCTTTCTAAAAATTTGACTTAAAATCGCCTTAAAACGGTGCAAAAACGCCAAAACGTTAAAAACAGGCCTTGTTTTGTAGAAAAAAGGGCTAAATTGCCGAAAATTTTGCATTTTTGGCCATTTTTTGAAATTTATGAGGTCCGAATTCTGGGGAGGGGGTTGGTTGGGGGGTACCCCATCACATTTCGGCACTTATTTAGATGGGGGGGGGGGCGATTTCTTCGCCTTGATCCCCCCTTATGGTTCGAAAAATTTTTTGTCTCCGATTTGACTGAGAAGTTGCCCTTAGGGTAAATCGAGGTCGCTGATTTCAAAAATCGAATCGAGATCGATCCGATCGATCGATCAAAATCGATCAAAACATTTTTTGTCACCAATTTTCGTGAAAAGTCGCCCCTAGGGTAATTCGGGGGCGCTGATTCCGATTCCGAATCTGCAGTCGAAATTTCATAAAAATAGATCGATCGACCGCAAAAATAGATTTTCATCGATTTTTCGAAAATTCGACAATAACTCGATTTTGGCAGCTTGGATCGAAATTTCGACTGCCGATTCGGAATCAGCACCCCGAATTACCCTAGGGCATAGTTTCACCAGGGGGGGGGGGTTGGGTGGGTGGTACTCCCCCCCCCCCCCCAAAATTTTCTCCCAACATTACCCCCTCCCAGATTTTTTGAATAACCCTCCCCCCACTTTTGGTTACCCCCCCCCCCGAACCATAGATGTTTTAGGGGGGTGGGGGGGGACCCCCCCCCCACAAAAAGGACAAATTTTGGCGACCCCCCCCCCCCCCAGATTTTCAGATTTTTGGTACCCCCACCCCAGATTTTTGGCCAAAAAGTGGCCAAAAATGGCATAAAATCGAAAATTTAGGGGGGTCCCCCCACCCTCCGTCGGAACCCCCCCCCCCAGATTTTTTGCCCAGCCACACCTATGCCCCGAACCCCCCCCCCAGATTTTTTGCCCAGCCACACCTATGCCTCGAACCCCCCCCAGCACTTTTTGGGGTCAAAAAGTTAGCTAAATTTTGCTAAAAAAATGGTTATTTTTGAAAAATTTTTCTCAAATTTTGGCTTAAAATTGGTTTAAAACGGTGTAAAAACGCCTAAAACGATAAAAACAAGCCTTGTTTCGACAAAAAAGCGTTAAAATACAAAAAATTTTGCGTTTTTAGGCCATTTTTTTAATTTTCTGAGGTCAGAATTTTGGGGGGGGGTTCGGGGGGGGGGTGCTCCCCATAACATTTCGGGGGTCGACCACCAAATTTCCGAAGTTTACCCCCCCCCCCCCCAACCAAAATTTCCGGTGAAACTATGCCCTAGGGGTGACTTTTCGCGAAAATTGGTGACAAAAAATTTTTTGATCGATTTTGATCGATAGACCGATCGGATCGATCTCTCGATTCGATTTTTGAAATCAGCGACCTCGATTTACCCTAAGGGCAGCTTCTCAGCCAAATCGGAGACAAAAAGTTTTTCGAACCATAAGGGGGGGGGGGAAGGGGAACCAAGGCGAAAAAATCGCCCCCGCCCATCTAAATAAGTGCCCACATGGCACTTTGCCCACATTTCTCGGGTCGACCACCAACCTTCCAAGATTTATCCCCCCCCAGACCCAAAGTTCCAGGGAAACTATATATGGGCCTCCCCACCAGAAGTCTAAAGTGCCGGGAAAAATAGAGGTTTGTGGCGGAGGTGGACAAGGGGCGAAAGGGGGGAATTCCCCCCTCGGCGAAGTCGCCGACAAGAGGTAGCGAAATTGCTCCCACAAGGGGTATATATTGGGGATCGACCGGAACTCCAAAAAACCGGAACCGGACCCGGAACTGGCTTTAAAAAAACCGGAACCGGAACCGGAACCGGAACCAGCTCTTTAAGGTGGTGGTGTCTTTTTGTGCAGTGCTTTTGTCGTGATTTTTTTGAAACGCTATATCTTTCGCAATTTTGAGAGTTCGAAAGAGCTTAATACATCGTTTTAAAGCTTAGAATCTGCAGATTCACATCAGCTTATGAAACCAGCAAAATCAGCACAAAACTAGCAAAAATGTTCTGACACGCTGACATCTGACAGGCTAAATATAGCTAAATATATATAGCTAAATATAGCTAAATATTCGAAAAATTTTTGAACATGGATTTCTCAAAACTGTAGAATCGGCCAAAATTTTTTCTTGTGCCATGGTATGAAGGACATATGGGCCGAGGGACGTTTTTTTGGATTTGGCTCAACAAGCCTGAATACTCCAGAAAATCCGGGAAATGTGCGGCGACACGAAATTTCGCAACTTTGTATTCAGTTTTCTCGCAACTGGAGACGTTTTAACTCAAACCCAGAAAAAGGACCCTCCGCAATAGTGCGAATTTTCATTCTGGCAAAGATCACGCGAATCCATTGGGTAGTTTTTGAGAAATCGCTGTTTAAAACAAAATAATCGCAGTTTTTGCCAAAATGGTTTTTCGGCCAAATCTCTAGCTTAAAGCAACGAATCCCAGCTAATAGGCACTGATGAAATGGGCAATTTGACCGCGTATTGATTGAGTATAAATAACCGAAAACTGTTCGTAGCATTTACCAGTTATTTTGAAAAAACTGATTTTTTCGAAAACAGCCGTTTTTTGACCCCAAAAATCGTTTTTGGTTTATACTGACTTAACCACTAGAGATAACTCAAAGGTTGTAAAAGCAAAAATGTTCGTTTTTGTACCTTCTTTCCATCCATAACAACCAATCTGATGTATCCATTACCTACTGAGAGTATTATGCCAAAAATCGAAAATTTCTCATCTTTTCACCTAAAAATACGGGACTGGTCCGAGAATGTTAAAGAGCACCAAAATAGCATATTTGGAAAGTTTCATCTACTTTCATAAATAATTGAAGCCTGTAGGGTCAAATTTACACAAAAGGAAACCACCACCTTAACACTACAAAAATCGAAAATTTATTCTGACGTTTTGGACAATTTTTTCACGATTTTTCGCGTTTTTGTAGCTACTACAACATTGTAATAGCTTTCTAAAATTGTATTTTGTATATTATATTTCAATGCACGAATACGAAACTTACAATTTATTATGAGAATTTTGTCTTATTATATAGTTAAACTTTTTGTAATTACAATAGATTTAAAACATTAATTATATATACACGGTATGAATAAATTATGAACATATTGTCTATATACGTTTATGATTATTCGAGCACATGCTCGACAAAAGGTTTTATTTTATTTACTTTATTAAATCGAATATCGGTGAATGACTTAATCGAATGCAATTTGACTTCTAAAGGATATTTACTGGCAGGCAAATAAAAATTAATTTCTTAGTTAAACTGAATATTAAATTAATTGAAATAAATTGGTAGAAATTGATTCCACGAAATGCCTGCGAGCGAGCTTTCGGCAAAATAAGCCAGAAACATGTTTAGTTTTTATCTGAGTTGCCTGACAATTTGTCGTCATATATAATTAGAAATTATATACGACTTTACTAGAGCTCCAAGAAAAGTTTCAGCATTTTCAAAACAAAATATAAAAAAAGCTTTTATTCTCTTTGTAGTCAATACATAAATTAAAATAATTTTTTTGAAAATTACTGTTCCCGTAATTAATTATATACTATAAGATTTGACTGTATCTGGCTATGAATTCAGATAGCATCAGCTTCGAAAATTGGACTTGTTTGGAATATCAAGTTTTAAATTTTTGGTGACCTGAACTAGTAATTAATATTAACTAAATAATTACTTTACGTATTATTAGAGTTTTCTGAGTAAAAGGTAAATCTTTGCACTTTTCTGCAGATCTTTTGTCGCTGATAGCAATATATAACCTTTTACCATTAAACACATAAGAACAGTAAAGTATTTTTCACAAGTTTCAAAAAAATTGAATTAAACTTTAATTCTTCTAGCGGCATTTCTCTTTTTTGGCTAGCTTCATCTGCATTTTCAAATTTATATAATGGCATTTCTTCAAATGATTAAAAACCCTTCTATTTGTTCCATCCATAATTTTTTAATATTTTTGTTGCACTCTGCACTATATTTATATACAAAACAAACAGCGAAAAGCTTATTTGCCTACTATTTAAACAATAGTTGAGCTAAAACTGACATCTAATTATGCAACAGTGCACTAATATTTGAAATAGCATAGGTTTACGCCAAGGCTTCAATATATTCCAATTTAGCAAAATTAATAATTTTAAAGTATCTATCAAAAAGCTAATAGCAATCAAATCGGCGGGCTTGTGCTCTATTTTGAATTTCTAAATTATATTTAAGTGCGTAATATTTTGATCATATACGTAATTAATATTCATAATAATAAATTAACGATAAGGTACTAGATAATTATTAATAAATCTAAACATTCCAAGTTAAGTATATATTGCAATAGCGCCGCAGGCGAAAATTTTTGAGAAAATAATATTCTGCTTACAAGAGATTTGCGATTCTTTCAAAACGTTAAAAGAAATTTTACAAAATTTCTGAAAATTTTAATAAAATTTCACTTTTGATAATACGCTAAAATTGGTTCCGGTTCCGGTACGTTTTCAAAAACCGGAACCGGAACCAAAAAGTACCGGAACCGGAACCGGAATTCCGGTCGATCCCTAGTATATATATAAGAAAATTGGCCACAAGGAGTAAGAAAATTGCCCAAAAAATACGTGTTACGACTAAAATTTCCAAAAATTTTCCGGCTTCGTCGGAATTTTTCACTTAAAAATTATTTTTTTGCTAGAAAACGTCCGAAAACGTGTTTTACATAGCTAAAAAATTTCTGTCTTTTGCTAAAAAACGGCAAAAATAGCATAAAATAGCTTTCAAAAGATTTTCTAAGAAAAATCGCCCTCACAAAGGGTATTCAAGTTTGCTTACACAAGGGTCTATAAACTACATCTCTAAATTTATAATTTTGAATGAAATAATATCAATAAACAAGAACTGTGTATTATTATTTTAAGGGAAAAACAGCCACTTTCTGTAACAGGAAAATGAGCCACTTTCTGTAAGGTTCGACCACGTAGTGGTAAGTCTATTTTTCGACCTTCATGGATGTCGCCCATTTTCACATATTTTGGAGGCTATGACCGTAGAATAATAATGGCGCAATCCGCATCTCAAAATTCCATTCCTAGCGTTCTGAGCACGACCCCAAAGTTGGGGGTTCAGGTAAGTCTTTCATCCCTCCTACCCGACACCGCTCTAAGTCAAATTATGCGAGTTGTGCTGCATGCAGCACATCCTTGTTTTACATAAATAATTATGACACAATTAATGCCAACAAACTTACGGCAAACAAATCATACTTGCTTGCCACCTCTGGTTTCAATGGTACGATTTATGTCTCAGCTACCCTCAGTAATGAGAAGTGAAATTTGTGGTTTTTGCCCTAAAGTCCTTCACAAAAAACGAAGGTCCAAATTTGATTGCATAGTTATTGAGAACTATGGATCCTGTAATAATGCTAAAAAGACTAGCATCTGTATTCGGGAAGAAAGTAGTTCAATTGGCCCTTCAGTGTTGCAAAATCGTCGATTTTGAGCCAAAAGAGCGATTAAGTCAACTTTGGACCACCACAGCCTGATTAATGCGAACGGATATTGAGCTAATGTTTTGCACACGTAAAGTAGATACCATAGACAATATTTTGAATTAGTTTCAGCCAAATCGGAGAAATTGAATTTTTTCAAGTTTTGAACCTCCATAACGCCCCCAAAAAGTGGAAAAAATAAAAGTTTTCAAATTTGGCTGAAACTAAGCCAAAGTATTGTTTATGGTATATACCTACTTTATGTGTGCAAAATATTAGCTCAATATCCGTTCGCATTAATCGGCTGTGGTGGTCCAAAATTGACTTAATCGCTCTTTTGGCTCAAAATCTACGATTTCGCAACACTGAAGGGCCAATTGAACTACTTTCCCCCTGGATTCAGATGCTAGTCTTTTTAGCATTATTATAGGATCCATAGTTCTCAATAGCTATGCAATCAAATTTGATCCTCCGTTTTTTGTGAAGGAGTTTAGGGCTAAAAACCACAATTTTCACTTCTCGTTACTGAGGGAAGTTGAGACATAAATTATGCCATTGAAACCAGAGGTGGCAAGCAAGTATGATTTGTTTGCCGTAAATTTGTTGGCATTTGTAATGAAACTGGTTAAATAAAAAATCAGATTTTGAAGAATTAATCCAAAAAGAAGGATTTGCTCAATGGTAACTCGAAAATGTCAAGGAATGTCTCAGAAAATGGGTTAAGTTAAAGATTTCCATGATCGTAGTTACATGAATGAACGTCCAAGCTGCATGTGTACTTATATGCAATTAAGAGCATGGTTGCCAATCTCCAAAATATAATTAATTCCTAGGAAAATAAAAGGGAAGATTACTTAAATTCGCATTATAAGGTCAGGGTATCACTAATACAAGAAGAACAACATCATATATTGAATGGAAATTCCCTAATATTGCTTCCTTGTGAAAAGCGGGTGCCTTTTCATTTGGATCTTGTTATCTCCAATCAGATAATAATCACAAATACCTGCACTTTAATGAAGAGCTGGTGCCTCTTCATTAGGACCCAATCTTAAGCAACTCATACATTATTGTCGACCACCCAAAACTAGAAGGAAAGGTCCTAATATTATCAAGGGAAACACGTAATCCCTCTCTGTCAGCAAACAGCAATTTCAATTTATTGTCGAATTTAAGATGGTTCGTTGGTGTACGGTAGTTCCTATGTGGAATTAGTCTTAATTAGCAAATAACATGTAGTTACATATGCATAGGTAGTCGTATTTAGACGTAGGTAGTCAGGTCCAACGTTATTTAATCCTAATTTCCCATTTGTAATAATTAGTCAGGGTAAATTAGTATTAATATGAGTTAAAAATTGTTAATTGGGGTTAATTAGTGTTAATTAGGTAATAATTACGTAATAATAGAAATTTTATGTAGAAACTCAACATAGGCTTAATCGAAAGGCAATTCGATGCTGATTCCAAAAATGTAAATTTTATTTCTCAACTCCCAAAATTGAGAAAGTTATGGTCAAAAATGTTTTAGTAAAATGTTTGCCATTTCGTAATTTTAGTCTCTCTAAAAAGGTGTAACTTAACTAAGACTTACGTAACCTTTATGTCAAGTCCAGTCATGTCGTCTGGAAGGCTGCCCTCACATGAACTTTGGGCTGGCCTTTAGTCCAGCAGGAGAATTGCCTCTCGAAAAGAGAGTTAGTATACACCTTTTCTATGTCCTATTGGTTTGAAGGGGGCCTAGTTGCCTCAAAAATAAATTAAAATAAAAGAAAAGGAAATCAAACCTAGGCAGTTAAGTACGTAGAATTCGATAACATAATCTTTATTTAGCTAGGAATTACGTAGAAATAACTATGTGCATACTTTTTTATCTTTTCCTGTTTTATTTTCCTCCTTCCTCTCAACTTTGTGGAAACAGGGAGTTTCCAGTAGCAAGGAACAACCGCTACTGAAGACAAATGACCGGCACGCTTTGTTTTCGGCCGAAGGTCTAGTCAAGTCTAATCCAAAAGTGAGGGGCCGAAAACAAAGAATTATTAAACTATTTCCAGCTCTAACAAACTAATTTTCTTATTAGGTTTAATCTGTGAAATTCCTATTCGTGTAATTTAGGCCCAAGTTGGCCAAAATTCCGTAATTTTCTGTCAATTTCTGGGCAAGTTGAGAACCTATATATCGTCTCTGGTCCCTTTGGTTGCGTTTATGTGCAAACCCAAACTTTTATAAAATTCGCCCAAGTTTCGACCCCGAAATTCATCAAAAAGAGGACCAGTTGGGGGCAATATTTCCCCAGTATCATTAATCTGACCCCTCACCTGGTCCCCGGGCCAAAAAGAGCCCGGACCTTACATGCAAAAGATAGGAAGCTTCTAGAAACTTCTAGAAGCTTCCCCCCAAAATTAAACGACACCGCTTTTATTACAGGCTGTCAGCGAGCTGTCGCTCGCTCCCCAATTTTCAAAATTTTAGCCAGTGTTCGTCTGGGTACGGCCGAGAGCGGCCGCAAAATGTCCCTCTTCCCCCTGTGTACTGCTTCTCGTGTCACGGGTGTGACTCGGGAAAATAGCAGTGCACATCCCAAACTACACAGAAAAATCTAGGGATCTCTCTGGCCCTCGGGTCAGAGGGGTAAACTGAGTTTATACACACGAACACTAACAACCTGAGCGGCCACATGGACCTCTTATGTCCGGCCTTGTACTGCCATTTAGGACTAAAAGTTAGGATTTATACTGTGGTCCTTTTGGTCAATTTTTATGTATGCTTGTGGTTTGGCCGATCGGCCCTTTTTATGTTTTAAGGCCGAATGGCCACCGTTTATTCTAAATCCAAGTCACGACCAAGAGCCCTGTATTTTAGTAATTTTGGGCTTTCAAGCCCCTATTTTCCAGCATTTTCGGCCTCGTGGCCAATTTTAAGTTCTTTAAGTTTAAGTTTAAGTTTAAGTTTAAGTTTAAGTTTGGGCTTCCGAGCCAGTTTAATTTCCTTACCCGTTAATTTTATTATTATTTTATGATTTTAAAATTAAGAGCAGTTCATGTAAACCCCTCCCGTTCGACGGAGGTCTTGAGACATGCTCTCTCTTTCTTTTACTTTCGTTTCTCTCCGTTAAGCCACTGCCTTGTTTGGCCCAAAAATTACGTTTCTCTTTTAGTGTAAACATTTCTTCCCTCCATCTCTCTTTCGTTGTCACTTTTCGGGGTATCCTTTTTTGTAGATTTAACGAGATTCTGAGTGGGGCCTAACCTCTGAGTTTTGAGTTAGAGAGCCCCTTAATTACGGCTCTGAAGTTAATAAGTTAGTTAGCAGAAACATTCTCCCCACAGCCGGCAACTAGGAGTTGCCGGCCGCAATTGTTAACGAAGGCACTGCGTTAGTTTAAAATAACAGTTCTGTATTGTGTTTTAATTTCAGCGTTAGGTCGGCTTTAAATTTGATAGGTATTAAAACCGTATAGGTCGTTTTAAAATTGATCCTAAAACCTTGAGTTTATATCAATCTTAGTTAGTTAATTATCAAGCAGTTTTGGGAGGAATGGCCGGCTTCCTCAGCTTTCTGTAGTTTACAGTTAATTGTGTATTTAGTTTAATCTAACCTTGTTGTTAGTCATAATTGCCAAGCAATTATTACCCACTGGCTTTCTTTAAAACTTCATACAAAGTTTCATCAAATTTTCAAGTTCTAGTTTTCACAAAATTTCTTTTATAAAGCAATTCTGTGGAATTGCAAAGGCCAAATCCGAGCGCAACAAAGTTTACAGTCTTATAGCCAAATATGCACATAGAACTAGGGTTTAGTTAAGTAATTTGTACCTTTAATAGATATGTATTGAAAAAATGTGTCGATAGGGTGTGAATGTGTTTCTAACTTTAGGCGGTTGTTCGGGTAAACTCCTCATGGAGCGTGAGGTTCCGAATCTAACCAACTTTCAGAAATGCATGATTTGTATGAATCTTGAATGTTTGTTTCGTATGCTGTTTTGAGTGTCTGACCAATGAATGTTTTGACTAATTGATCGGCGACTCACGGAAACTCCCCTTGTACGATAGGGGTTGTGAGGACTGCCATATTCGTATAATTGTTATTAGGAAACTGCCCAACTAATGATCTTCAGTTTTAAATTAATAGTTCTCATTCTTACATTAGCAACTATTGTTCAACACTAATTAGTAGTTGAATCACGTTTCTCGATAATCATTAGTACATTAATTGGGTTAGTTGAATGTCTGTTAGTCATATGAATTGCAAAATTGGGATAATCCAGAACGCTATCAATTTAGCACATTGAAGTATGATTGTAACTATCGGTAATAATTATCCAAATTATAGTTGTATTAAAACTAGTGTCATCAATTTAAGGAGCAGAATCCTGACGGGTCTAAAAAACGTTGTCGGTACGGATTGTTCCAAAACTCAACGGCATGTCGACTCCCATCGGGTGCATGGGATTTGTACGTCCGGAACTATCATAGAATTCCTGTTTTAGATAGGAGATTGTGTGACTGTGAATAAGTGTCTGGGTGTCGGTTTACCGATTGATGTTTGCAAGAATGTGTGAATGTTAGCCAGCATGAGCGAGTGTCCACTGTCGCGTCGTGTCACATGTAAATCAATTAGTTAGCTTAATTCAGAGTCACGGGGACTCCCAGAATAGGCTTTAACTACCAGGTAGTCCTCGATTCGTCCGCGTAGGTAGTCCTATGCTCAAGGAGCGGACGAATCGCAAATAAGGATTTCGTGCTGGCTTTATTTTGTAAATATACTAGGTTTGTATGAATGTCTACCTATTAGGACTGTGCCATTCGTGCCCTCACTTGCTTATGTCAACCAAACGGTCAGATGTATTCTAGTCGGTATTTTTCCGTAATATGTTGTTAACACTCATCAAACTTATTACGAAAATTAAAGGTCCTATGCGGATTGTTTCCCTAAAGGTCCAGTATTGCAGGAAGAGCAATACCAAACAGCAACTCTTGCCCTCGTTTGTAATCATTAACTAAGCAACCAACTTTGGTTTGCTCTACAGTTTTGTAATAAGCACCATTGCCGCTGTTTAAACTTTTTATGTCAACTCGTAATTCTAAAAGTTAAACGTGATATCGTCAGATACTCTCTGGCAGTTGGGGTTGCACACATTGGAGTACGTTTAATAATCAACAGTTAGAAATAAATGATGGAATCGAATGGCACATATGGTAAATAATAGTACGTAAGTATCCGGAAATATACAAATGATAGCTAATAAATATAATGAGGTCAACCGGTAGATAAGACTCAAAAACGTCCTTGAACCATCTTATAATGAATCTCAGAAAAATAGTAATTTTTAAGAAAATGAATATCTTGTGCTTAACGTCAGTTTCACTTAACGGGTGCTTTCCTGCCCATTAAATGCCTAAAGTTCCCATTTCATGGATAATTAATGCAAACCAAATATCTACGGAAGAACCGTGCTGTATTTGCGATTTTCTGCACTGTGTAGCAGAAAATCGTCTAGAACTCGATATTTGGTTAAAATCCGTTTGTACAAAACCCATAACGCACAACTAAAGTCCGTCTTAACTGGTCTAGAAACACGCTGTTTTTAATTATTTTGGCCGAATGTCATTCAAAATTAACGAAGTTCCAACTTTTATCTCAGAAAGCCATCCAAAGTGAGTAATAGTTGTTGGGTTTGATTCCCGCACTTGTGTCCTGTTCTAATGGGTTTTAACCCATTTGATTCAGGTTCGCTAAGATCTCGTCCTGCCGAATTCCTGTTTTCGTGAAGTCTGATACAGTGGAGCTTAATTGGGATTGTTCGAAGTCTGTAGAGCCGATGATCTCTAGTAGCCAGTGCTAATCTGAAGGATAGATAATTTGGACCCTTGATTGTTTGATTGATTGATTGATTTGATCCTCGCAGACGCAGTTCCGTACTTGGAAGGTACAATGAAATTGGAGCTTTGTGATAGAGCAGTTAAGGCAGAGACACAGTTGACCCGAACCTGATCATTTGGCCGGTTTAACCTACAGTTGTGAACTCGTTCAGAAAAGCTAATCAGAACCCTATTTGAATTGTTTCCACCTCTGATCTTTCACAGAAATTCCACTAAAATGTCTCAAATCGTTGTCACTGTCATTGTTTCCCTGGAGGCCTCTGCCTCTATTCTGTCTCTGGCATATTGGT